>CM028925.1:9555000-9837500 GCA_016801845.1 Polydactylus sextarius
TGATCATCTCGTTGTTGTTGTTGTTGTTGTTGTTGGAGTCGACCTTGTTGGCTCTGGCGTGAATCACTGCAGACGTTATTGCTGCTGAAATGACCTCGCCAACGGGAAGTTAGATTAAATAAATACAGGAGGTTTAGTTAGTTCTGGGTGTGGTCTCCTGAAATTCAGTCAAAGTCGTTGCAGTCTATGTTAAAGTCTAAGCGGTGAACTAACAGTGTTTAACACATGACTCATTAACGCCTGCAGTAGCGACTTGTTGCGCAACTGAAAGTCCTTTGGGCAACGATGTTTGAGCAACTCATGTCACACATAACGTATGATGTAACATCATGAGAAGCCTTTATAGACGCCGTAAAGACAAGGAGACAAACACAGAGGTATTGTTGAGAAATTAACAGTCACTCACAGACAGACAGATTATATTATCACTGCATCTCCGCCCTGATAACACACACAAACTCCATTCATCCAAGCTGTGGCAAAATGCCAATAACTGCTTTTAATTGTAGAAGGAACGATTTCAGCAACAGTGCTTCAGTGTTTGTGCAACATCAACGCGGTGTGTTGGAGGTGTCCTTGGGCACTTCAGCTGCAGATACGTAGAGAAGAGAAGAGTATGATGATAATAAATCAGTTTGATCTAAATGTGAGCGGTGCCACATATGGAGGCTCAGGCCTCACCTGGAATTTTATCTCCACATGCGTGTGCGTCTGTGCAGACGTGTTTCTGATCTAGAGGTTGATTTTCTGTCCGAAGCTGGAAAACGGTCACATATTCTCTTTGTGTAACTGTTAACAAACACAACTGTGTCCGACACATTTATGTAAACTGTATCCAAATCTGACGCTACATCCTTTAAAGGACCTGGTCCACGCTGACCGGTCTTCATGGTCTGGTGATATTCATGTCTCTGGTGTATTTGCATCATAACAACAACAACAACACATCCTGAACATCTGCATCTGTTACATGAATGAATTCATACATGTTTACATCATTTGTACGCACAAGGACACAGTCGAACCACTAGTTCATGAATCAGATGATCTAATCTACGGGGAATTTCCATAGTTGCATCTGTAGTGTATTTACACAACCTGCTACTGTTGTCACCCAGTCACAGAAAACAGACCCTAAAAGTTTGCAAGAATGAACCAACTGAACATTAATGACATAAACTGGTCTCTGGTCTCCATCCAGTCGATGGAGAATTTCCTTTTTACATCGTTACATATTTATGTTGCACAACAACTGCTGTTGCCAACAACAAGTCCTAAGGGTTCGCTGCTATTACGAGAAAGAATTGACCATTGATTTTACACAGAAAAATATGATGCAAGAAAGTCTGGTCTCTGGTGTTCATCTGGTCTTTGAATGACACTATTCCTGCTCCAGCAACAGATCCTAAAAGTTTGCCGTCATTAACCAGAATATCAAATATTTTACGAACAAAGTCTACACAGGGACACAGGAAATTCCCTACTTACGTTCTGGCTTCATGTATTTATGTCCCTAACATGTTTACATTACATGCTACTCCTGCTAGCTCCTAAAAGTTTAGCTTTCGTGGCTCAAGACAAGACGGATGAACCTGTAAAGTCTGTAGCTGACGAAGCCAGACTGAAGCTGAAATCTCTAGATGTTTTTTCTCCGTCGTCTCATGCTGATTAACAAAACCCAGATATGAAACAGTACATCATTAAAGCTTGTTATTAACAAGGGGGCAGTGATTAAGCAGGTCTCTCCTGAGCCCGTGAAGATAATTAACGCTCATCATCAACACGGTAACAGCAAGTATCCGCTGCTGCCGGAGTCTCAGAGCAACACGGTGTCAGTATTTTTACTTTCATTTTATAAGAGGATTTCTGGTCAGTGTTTAAGTAGAAATGGGCTTGATGTAGTTTTGTAGTTGAGAAATCAGAAGTGTCAGGTGTCTGAAGCAGCAGCAGCATCAGTTTGGCCCAGATCTGCTCCTGCAGAGAGGGAGGAAGCGTCTCGTCTGCAGCCTCCTCCTCCTCCTCCTCTTCTCCACTCGGAAGAAATGTCAAAGCCGTCGCTGTGTGAGCCCTCAGGAGAGCAGCCACCAGGCAGCGTCTCTTTGTTTACACACGGTGGCTTCACCAATGTGACTTCGACGTCGCGTTCGTGTGATCGTTCAGGAGTCGACCTCGTTCTTTTGTTCACGTTCTCGGTTCAGTTTGAGGTTGGATATTTTCCAGAACACCTCATCAAATCACAATGAGTCGACCTGACACTGTGTTGTCTATGCAGCAGCATCGATTCACTGCAAAGCTTCGGCTGATGCATTTAGAAGAGATGGGGAACGTCAACACCATTTAGACGCCATCGATCGGGACCCCACCTGGGGCCACAGTAATAGACCACTGTCTGGGATAATCAACTACAGCTATAGACAGGCTGCTGGAAACCTCAGCGCGTGTGATGCAGGACCACACCCGCTCTCTGAGCTTTAATTCATCAGTTTGATGGTGTAATTAGGGGTTATACCACTGCAACTGTTGGCGGTCAACTGTCTCTTACCAACACACAAGCGCTGATGTAATTATCATTTGTGAAACAAGAGAACGAACGCTGACATAACAGCATTTTAAGACCTTTCTTTACTTCCTGTAGCGTCTGATTCTTATAGTTTAATGTTCACATGTGTTTTGCTGCTTTTTTTTTAAAAATTCCTGAGCACTTTGTGTCTTTGTTCACAAAAGTGCTAAATAAAGTTAGTTCCTGCTTTCCTGTTAACTCCGGATGCAGAACAGTGCTTATCTGTAAACAGTCAGCACAAAGACAAACACTCATGACTGAAACATTTTAAGGCCTCTTGCATAAAGAATATGTGAATATAAACACTTCCTTTGTGACTGAACTTACTCATTTAATTCAACACATTCACTTAAATGAATGTGTTGAATTATATGACATAAACAACCTTGAGTAAAACCTAACCGGGTCAATTTGAACATTTTGTGGATGACAGAAGTATTTAGGTGTGAAAGCACCAGTTAGTTATAGTGAACACCCTCTTGAGATAGTTTATGTTGGTTGAAGTAATATCACGTTAGACCGTCTTTTGTTTTCACAACCAAATAGTTAACAATGAAAGTAAATGGGGCAGTCAGTCAAACGTATCTAAATTGTCATTTTTTAACCACTAATAAAGCTCAAAATATCACTTCACTTCAGCAGCAGCATGAATAGGGTCCCTACACATAAACTGAAGTACTGATAACTTAGAGCGAGAAAAATTATGAATCTGCTGATGTGAAACAACCTTCATCCCCAGTTGTTGTAAAAACAAGACGTTGGGTAAGTCTTGTAAAACAGTGTTTTTAATAAACTCAGTTCACCTACTAAGTATTTTTTACTTTGGTTTGGCTGACTGCCCCATTCACTTTCATTGTTAACTATTTGGTTGTGAAAACAAAAGACGGTCAAACTCGATATTACTTCAACCAACATAAAATATCTCTTGAGGGGGAGTTTGACTCGTGTACCATGTTTGGACTTTTTAGTCTTGATCAAACTGAACCATGGTCTAGTTCGTATATACAGTGTGAAATCAGTTTTTTATTCAGGAAACCCGGAGGATGTAGCTCATTTCTACTTTCACACTTATGACTGAAACAGCCCATGTGACACGAGGTGGTTTTGATCCAGATCAAACCGAACCATGACTCAGTTAGTTTATAGTGTGAATACTCTGGCAGCATTTACAGGAAGCTGAGGAAGTCTCGTTGAACATGTAACAATAGAAGAAGAAAAATAACCGGACGAGAGGTAAAAGAGTTAAAAATGAAATGAGGTCAGAAGTCGCAGGAAGAGTTGTTTTCAAAAAGAGTTAGAGAAACTGTCGACATGAACTTGAAGAAGTTCATGTCAATTTAAAGCTAAAACACACATATACAACGTTAGATATGAACTAGACCATAGTTCGTTTTCAACTAAAAAATTCAAACTAAAAAGTCCAAACATTACAACAAATATGTGCCCTGGATTCACTCACAAAGGACGTGTTTATATCCGCGTTTTCTTTATGCAACAGGCCTCAAAATGTTTCACCAGGCATGTGAGTGTCATCACACGGCAGATTTTGTCTTCAACTGGCTGCAGGGTTGGATTTAAAGAGTCAGAGTATTATATAACAGCTGTACGGATACATTATGGTATGTTGTTCTGATGTGGTAACTATTAAATTACATTCAACCCTCCAGACATGGCTGCTCATACCTCATGTGCTTGTCACGACCATATGTCGATAAAACAACACCAGTGCTTCACATTCAGCAGCAGCAGCAGGAGAAAGAACAAAGGTTACATATTTGCAGGGGATTTTTTTTTTTTTGATGATGACAGCTGAGACAGTCGACAATAAGACCACATATGATCTAAAGAGACAGAGTTTGGACAGGAAACCATAACAATCACACAACGACAACGTGTTGTGGTCGATGCTCTTCCTTCTCTTATTGTTTGCACATCTGCAGCTGCAGAGGCGGATATCTCTCAGCGTATTAAAAGGTAGCGGTCAGGTGTTTACGTGCTGCGAGTGGCGATGGCGATGGGTGGGCGGACGGTTGCCATGGCAATACACAGCAGACGTGATATTTGTCTGTGGAAACGATTCTCTACGTGGTCAACATGGCGGCCGTCGGTAAACCATCAGTCAGTCGGGGCCAATTTGAAACACATGTCGAGACAGATGGTCAAATATACGTCGCTAAATACAGACGACGGGCAACATCATAATCTCCAGACTATTTGAAACACGCCAACATGCCAGGCTGATGGAGGAGGAGGAGGAGGAGGAGGGGAGGAGGAGGGAGAGGAGGAGGGGTAACCAGGGATCCAAAACCTCAGGAAGTGACTCAGCAGCAGCAGCAGCAGCTGTTGCTATGGGTTACCAGGCAGGACTAATGCTGACACATCTTAAACACCCCCACCACCACCACAAAGACACTGACTCCACCCCATCTGCTGCTCCACCTTAAATCCAACGCCACTTTCCCGAGGAGGCAGCAGCAGCTGCAGGAGGTGTTAATCCCATCTGACTAACCAACCTCCTCCTCCTCCTCGATGAAGATTAATGCCTTATTAAGAGCAACTGACTTAACAGCAATCCACTTACACTGACCGACTGAGTGTGTGTGTGTGTGTGTGTGTGTGTGTGTGTGTGTGTGTGTCGGTTCACATCTTGACATCAGTCACCTCATGAAGCAGCAACAACGTCCTGAGATGATGCAAACGTTGCAGGAAAAAAAAAACAACAACAACAACAAAAAAACGTCCACTCATGCTAACACTTGCTAGCGTTAGCATCCAAAACGAATCATCTCCTATAAAAAAAAAAACACACACACACGTCGTTTGCAGGAAATGTCATGTTAATGACATTAAGGCTAATTCAGGACGAAGGCAGTTTAGGACAAAGGGTTGAGTCAAATCTCTACTACGACTCATTCTGGGTCACGGCACGCCGTCCCATCAGCCACCGCTCAGCGATGAATCGAAGCAGAAACACTGAATAAAACCTTTAAAGTTGATTAATCTGGACGTTTGTGTTGTGGCGTTTGATTTTAAATCGGTAGCGTCTACTTCCTGGAAACCAAACCAAACGATTTAACGACTTCGAATCATCACCTGCGTCTTTAAATCCACCGGGACGTGTAAAGCCTCTTCTCTTAAGTGACGTTAAAGCAGAGTAAGTATGTGTGAGGATTGTTGGGTAACAGATGTCAGAACAACTTCTTTTTAGTAACAAATTCTTTTTTATTACAACATTTCACGGTTTTCCATTTCTGGTGATGGTTTGTGGCAGAATAACATGACAACTGGGAATTTTTTACAAAACTCCAAAGAATTTTGATTTTCGCTTGAAAGCAAAAACACATGGAATCAATCGACTGTGATTTGTTTCTTTTTTTCCTTTTAGTTTAGTTTGTTTCTTTTTTTTCCCTCATTTGAAACAATTCAGAGATAAAGATTTCTACAGAAAAATTCATCCCGAAACGTTACATTTGATTTAAACAGTAAATAAAAGTCCGTTTGAGCAGATGGAATCCGTTACACGTTAATGTTTTGTTTTGATCCTCGTGTACATACAAAAGAAAAAACATTGTGACAGACAACGGTATCAATTCTTTGAGGGGGGGGCATTTACATTTTGGCCAGCGTTCAAACAAAAGTTGTGCATTTCCGAAAATTAGAAGACGAAAACAATTAAAAAAAAGAAAAAACAAAACAAGAAAAAAAAACAAAACGCCTCAGCTTTGGTGCAGAAGCAGCCACACAGGAAGTTGTTTGTTTGTTTGTTTGTTTGTTTTTTCTCGGGGAGACGATGACGAGCTTCCTGGGACGTAGGCCACGCCCCGTCCCTCGGGCCTCTCCGCTCCGTTGGTGGTTCAGGTGACGACGAAGACGAAGATGAAGATGAAGACAAATGTCTTCTGTGGTCGTCTCTCCACCCCCCCGACGCGCTCCACCTCAGACGACATCTTCCTCATCTCCCCCACGACTCCTCTAACTCACACAGGTGGTATTCGCCGAAAGACGGAAGGAGGGTGGGGGTTAGACGGTGGTGGTGGTGGTGGTGGTGAGGCCCCTGACGGAGGCATCAATCATCCATCCACAGGTGGTGGTGGCGGCGGCAGCAGCAGCGGCGGTGTTGTTGGTGGCGGTGCAGCTTGGTTACGTTTTTGTCGTTTCATAATTTCGGTTACAAAGTTATACAGCTAAAAGAAGTGACTGAAAACAAGGCAATGCGGGAGGAGGAAGGAGGAAGGAGGAGGAGGAGGAGGAGGTGTGGTGGTGGTGGTGGTGGTGGGGTGGTGGGGTGTACAGTGCATGACGGGAGGGAGGGGCTTCACGACGTCGCCGCCGCCTTCTCCTGTTCGATGGCTGCAGAGAGAAGAAGACGAGACGTGAGTTTTAAAAACTGGACGTTAAGAAAAGATGAATGATGAAGAAGAAGAAAGGATCGTACTTTCTTTTGACGGCAGGGGATTCTTCTCCTGCGTCTCTGTCTTCTTCAGCTTGGTCTTGTCGAAGCTGGTCACCTCTGAGATGTCGGGTTTGTCGCTCATGTTTGCAGGAGATTCTACAAAAAAAAAAAAAAAGATTAAAATAAATAAATAGATAAAACATTTGATGAATCATAAACCACAGGTGGAGAGATGTGAGATGTATGAGCATGTGGTGGGTTTTTTTTTTCCAAAAAAAAAAAAAAAGGGCGGTGCCTTAAATCTCAGCAACATCATCATTATCATCATCATCATCAAAAAAAAAAAAAAAAAAAGATAAAAGAAAGAAGAAGCAGATTGATGTGCTGAGGTTTCTAACTCGACTCTTCCTCCTCTAACGTGCAGCGGCTTCGTCCGCCTCCTTTTGTTCGATCTGCGGCTCAAACCGCCGGGATCTGACCCACGTCCAGACCCGTTATCCAACGTGATCCACGCCACAGAGACATGGCTGCTCCAGACAATGACAATGAAGCCTGGACTCGCATTTACATAACAATGGAGGCTCACACATCAGACGCACACACACTCACTACAGCTGCTTTATCTGCACATTTCTCTGTACATCACATTTTAAATGATTTATATCAGATATAAGGGACTTTCCACGTAGAAGCTGAGCAACATCCGCATTCACTTGTCACGTATATCTTCCCCCCCCTCCCTCCTTTTTCCTCCCTTTTCCTCCCCTTGGGGCGCAATCTGTAGGAACCACCGCCCAGATTGGGGGCATATGGCTCATTAATCTTAATCACATACACACACACACACACACACTCTCACACACTTAAAATAAAATCCAAGTTCAACTCCGTATTTTCAAAATAAAATCCCTCTAAGTAACTGATTAACGGGCTTTGATGTGAAGCAAAACAGCCTGAGCGCGTTAATTAAAGCTGCAGACGCACAAAGGAAACAACGAGGACAAAGACGCAGCGCACGCTCCTGCACACACACACACACACACATATTTGGACAAGGCTGCATACACCAACACACACACACACACACACACACACACACACACACACACACACACACACGCACACACACACCCACAGAAATAATCATCTTCTCTATAATTTTTTTTTGCGCTCTAATCTTTTCTCTTTGGTTCCACATCCTGCGCCGCGCACTGATGCATCTCGTCCTCTAACTGGGTTTTAAGCTGAATGATAAAAAGAGGAAGAAGACATGATGATGATGATGGTGGTGGTGGTGGTGGTGAAGGTGGTGGAGATGGAGCAGGACTCACCGGAGTGATCACAGACGGCTGGTTGTCTCTCTGGTCAGTGCGTTGCAGCAGTAGTGGCGCGTCTTAGCGCAAGTGTCCAGATATAGCGAGAAATATGCTAATGACGGTGACATCACCGTGTGTCACAGACGGTGGAGCCTCGTGGCGCCACCTGCCGGAGGAGGAGGGACATGAGCGGCCTCCTCTAGACCGTAGGATCCTGGATCAGCTCAGAAATGTAAATAAATTGATTTAATCTTCAGTTTTCCATCAAACATCAGCTCAGATTTATTAAAACTCCCGTTTTTACTTTAAACCCAACATCAGTTTTACTGGTTTTGATCTAAAAACGTTTTTAAACGTCACGTTTCCTCGTTACCTTCACCTGTAGTTTCACATTCACGCGGACCGAGCGCCACCTGGTGGCGGCGTGACGTCACTTCACCTCGTGAACTTTGAGCAGACGTGAGGTCATTTATTGTTTTTATTGTTTTCTACTGAAGAACTGAGACTGAGTGAAGGAGGAGTTTCAGAGAATCAATGAATCGTTTTACTATCGATCTATCAATATATCAATACATCTATCAATAGATACATCTATCTATTGATAGATCTACCAATATATCAATACATCTATCTAGCTATCTATACATCTATTTGTTGATACAAATATATTGATAGACCTATAAATATATCAATACACATATTGATACATCTATCTATCTATTGATAGATCTATCAGTATATCAATTTATCTATCAATACATCTATGTATTGATAGACCTATAAACATATCAATACATCTATGTATCTTATGTATCAATGGACATCTATCTATTGATACATTTATCAATCAAAACATCTATTTATTGACCGATCAATACATCTATCAGTATAACTTCTCCCTCCAACCATAAATACGTGTTTATCGATCGATCAATTCTTCCTGTAAATGTTTCCGTCACTTTAAATCACATTTTATTTATTTAATTTTATTCTCTGAGCTCAGTTTTATGACCTCATACGTGATGATGTCATCTCAGAGCAGAGGTGCATTCTGGGAAACGTGTGATTCAGCTTTTTTTTTTTTTTTTTTCCTTCAATAAAACTCTTGAATCAGTCGTATCAGACGTGTGTGTTTGTATTTAAGCCATTGTCAAAGCTTTTATTGTCAGAAACAGTTTGAAGTGTCACATATAAAAAAAAAAAAAAGAAAGAAAAAGAAAAAATAATCACATTTTTCTTACAACGTTTCTCCACCGTTGAACAAACGTGACCCATCACAGCCGTGAGAATTAATCATTAATTAAATCGACGTCTTAACACTTTATCTAACGAAGCTTTGGGCTCATTTAACTTCTCGTGACCTTTTGTGACAAACAACTGATTCAACATCAGACGTTTTCAGGGAAACTGACTCTTTAATATTTATTTTTTATTATTTATTCGAGGTGCTAAAGGAGAAAGACGTTATTGATGTTTTACAGATGTTCAGCAGCTTATCGGGAGAAAAAAAAAAAAAAAAAGACTAAAAAAATAAAATAAAATAAGTGAGTAAATTAAATGATCAGTTCTTTTAGTTTTACTCTTTTTTTCCCACATTCCAAATATTTTATTTTAATATTTTTAGCAGCCGTTCAAGCAAAAACACTTTGAGGGGAAAAAGGTGCAAACATTCACATTTTTTACTTTTTTTTTTTTTTTTTTAAATTTATTTATTTGTTTGTTTGAAGCTTTAGCGAAGCAGAAAGAGCCTAAAC
The DNA here is from genome assembly GCA_016801845.1 of Polydactylus sextarius. NCBI lineage: Eukaryota > Metazoa > Chordata > Actinopteri > Polynemidae > Polydactylus > Polydactylus sextarius. The sequence goes on from CM028925.1 coordinate 9,565,024, forward strand.
GAAGTGGAATGATCCTTAAAGTGAAAATAAAAAAAAAATAAAAATAAAAATAAAGAAATAAAGTGACGTTCAGATAAAAAAAAACAACACCGAGTCACATAATGGATCTTTTTGGTTAAAGTGAAGGCGTCTGCTGCTGCTGCAGGTTTGAGAAACTGAAACTGAAACTAAAAAAAAAATAAAATAAAAAAAATAAAGAGATAAATAGAAACTTGGTCTTCAGAGAAGGAAGTTGACATTTCACCATGTGGGAGATGTGACCTTTAAACAGTCACGTGAGGTTTTGGCCCAAAAAAAATAAACAAAACAAAACAAAAAAAAAAAAGCCTTTCAGAACGATATGAGGTGGGTCGAAGGGTCAAAGGTCAGGGTGGAGAACCTGGTGCTTTACAACGGTACGTGGCTGAAGAGGTAGGACACGGACTCGCCGTTGTGGGTTCTCCTGATGGCCTCGGCCAGGATCATGGAGATGTCGATGACCTGAGTCGAATAAGACGAAGAAAATAAAACATTAACCTTTAAACAATAAAAAAATTAAAAGGACAGAAACTTCCTGTTGAGCTGCTACGAAGAAAGATCAATAAACTACGATGTCGTCACGGTAACTGATGCTGCAAAACTTTACCTGGTTGTAAAAAGCTTCATGATTGTTGACGTCAGTTAAATCATTAAAAACGAAGGAAAATGTTCGACTCATCTTTAGTTTTTACTAAAAAAGAGTCAAACTAGACGTTGTGTTGTTGACCAGCTGTGATGCTCAGAGTCGTTTAGAGTCGTAGCTCAGTTTTAGTGGAAAATAACTGGTCAGAGCTGGTGACACGTGTCTGACACGTTAACGTCCTGGTTCTTCTTCAGGTGCTTCAACGAACAGGTTCATCCTTGTTTCCTGACGTTTTGACTCTTTTCTCTGATTTATTCCTGAGACGAGACTAAACGTCTTCACCATCTTTTTCTTGGCTACTAACATTGTTTGAGTGTTAAAGAAGGAGCAGTAGGAGGCGGAAATAGTAATAAAATTACTAATAAATGTTTTAAATATCACAATATGAAATGACGGATCGTTACATTTATTAAACATCAGAGTCCAAGTTAAACACAGTTGATAATCAGCGTCATGAAACCAGTTTATCTCCGACAGATAAAGAAAATAAACGTGTGTTTGAGGTGCTCACCTGTATTTTGGGGCACGCCTTCATCTTTTCTTCCTGTGGGATGGTGTTAGTCACCACCACGGCCTCAAACGGGGCGTTGTTGATACGAGAGATGGCCGGACCGGAGAAAATACCGTGTGTGAGGATGGCGTAGACTTTCACCGCTCCGGCGTCAATTAACCTTAAAAACCACAAAGAGAAAATAAAGTCAGATTTATTCTGATAAATAAGAGTTTATTCCCGATGACGAGACGTTCAAAGGTGTTGAACACAGCGGCGTCGTAATCTCTCTCACAATAAAACTTCTTATCAGTTTCACGTCGTCATCGTTTTTAAATTCACATCAACACGCTGATCTTTAAGGACACTGACTTGTCGGCGGCGTGGCAGATGGTGCCGCAGGTGTCGGCCATGTCGTCCACCAGGATGGCCACTCGGTCCTTGACGTCTCCCACCAGCACCATGCGGTCCACCTCGTTGGCCTTCTTCCTCTCTTTGTGGATCAGAGCGAAGTCCACGTTGAGACGATCTGCGATGGACGTCACTCTGGAGACGAAGCGACACGTGACGTCACGTCTCCTCATCTTTAAAATCAATAAACTGTAAGATTTTATTTATTTATTTTTTTTTACCGTTTAGCTCCTCCAGCGTCCGGAGACACGATGATACAGTTCTTCCACTCGGGGATGTTTTCTCTGATCCACTGCAGGACGGCCGGCTCAGCGTACAGGTTGTCTACGGCGATGTCGAAAAAACCCTTTAAAAGAAAAATATCATAAAAATATAAATTTAAACACAAAAACACAAACATGTGGAACAGATTTTAATGGATCTGATCATTTTTTAAAATCACACTGAACTGAAACAATTTAAATTACAGTTTGTAAACGATGATAAATAAAAATCTAACAACTCTGACACGTCTTATGTCTCACAGCATAAAATCCTTATTAAAATGGTAAAAACTAGTTTTCTTATCAACAAAGTTTCTGTCTATGTCCATTAATCGTCTCCTAAACAACAACAGTAGCCAGTAGTGGTACTAAAGGTTGCGTACTGACCTGGATCTGCGAGGCGTGCAGGTCCATAGTGATGATGTGGTCGGCGCCGGCCACCGACAACATGTTTGCCACCAACTTGGCCGATATCGGTGCTCGACTCTGGGACAAGCATCAAGACACAGTCGCTTGAGGTGAGTGAGTAAGAAGGAAATATCAAAAACTTCATCCGGGGATTTAAATGAAATAAAAACGCTGATGAAATGAAATGAGTAATTCAACCATGGAGACGAAGAGTCTTGTGAATATTTGACACGCGGCTCCAGAACCAGTTTTAACTGAACTCTTCTGGACCAAAAACCACTCGTGACCTTTTCATCGGGTGTGTCGCTCTGCAGCTTCTCAGGGTTGAATCTGTTTAACTGACTCGAGGAAAGAAAATGAAACGTGTCGACGTGCACGTCAGGCTTCACGTCTTGTTGACAAAACACTGATCTAAGTGGAAAAGATGATGATGATGATGAAGCTGCGTTTGACTGAGACACACTGAGCTTAAAGATTTCAACACCTCATACTTCCAGTAAAAAACAAAAAAAAAAGTCACGTATTCTTAATGTGTTTGACCTCATGTTTCACCTCGTGAATAAGATGAGAAAATTTTCTTTGGTATAAAGAAGAAGAAGAGGAAGTGAGAATAATTCACTCTCTGTTTTGTTGCTTCATGTTGAACTTGATCTGCAGCTGCTGCTACAAACTGAGCACCAGCAGATAAATGATTTACAACATAAACAAGCAGCATGAACCCGTTTTTTTTTTTTCCAGCAGCAGGAATGTTTAACGTGTCGAACTCAGACGTGAAGTTTCTCATCAATACTCTAAGTGTCGTCGTGGTCTAACCTTGTCCTTTTTGTCCTGCCGAGCGTACGGGAAGCACGGGATGACGGCGGTGACGCGGGACGACGACGCGATCTTACAAGCGTTGATCATAATCAATAACTCCATCAGGTTGTCGTTAATCTCGCCGCAGCCGCTCTGAACGATGTAGACGTCCTCGCCTCGAACGCTCTCGCCGATCTCCACGCTGTCAAGAAAACAAAAACAAAAACACATCAGATTTATTATCGTTTACCACAAACATTTTACTCCAGAGCTGTGGGTAACTTAGAGCGTGTGTGAAACATTCCTCTGTGGGAGACGACCGGGTCGCCACCACCGCGGTCATGTGACTAACAGACAACACCGCCGGTCACATGACTCATGTACAATCAGTCCACATGTTTTCTAATTAATCCACCAACAGTCTGACCATAAAACGTTTTAAAATCTATAAAATTAAACCTTTTAAACATCATTCATGATTATGATATTTACCTTCTGGCTGTTTTATCCGATTTAATAAAAGAAGCTGAAGTTGTTCAGTTGTTAAAGTTGAAAATAAAAGCAGCTGACGTGAATCTGATTCTGTCTGAATTAAAAAAAATAAGTCTAAATTTAGATTATAAACCAGAAACTGTGTCACAGAAGAACAAGTAAACAAGATTACTGAACCGACAGATGCCGACTTTCTCTGCGCTATGAACATATTTTATCCTGTGAGGGAGATAAAAGAGCTTTAACACTAAAATACTGATTTTTCACTCAACAGAAATTGATCCTGCAGCTGTTTAAGTCCATTTTTGAGATAAAAGTGCAGAATACTTTCAGTTCTGGCTTCAAATCGCCGTGTTTTCTTTGTCTTAAATGAGAATAAACTGAATATATTTGGTGTTTTTATTGCGATTACAGCGTCGGGCCTCAACTAAACCAATAAATAATAGTTTGGTGTTAGAAAGACGGACGCCATCATTTAGATCAAAACATCATCGGTCGACACGTGATACAAACGTGACCTTTAACGTACAAAAAACAAGACACAGACACAAACTGGACGAGTTTTATTCCCAGGAATAAAATTAAAATCCTGCGACGACGCGGTGAGAAGAAGATCTGCTGAACGAGGATGAAGAAATAATCTTTTGTTTTGAAACTTTGCGGCGCCCAAACATCTGCGTTCCCTTGAGACAAACCTGGACGCAGATAATCAGAGTTTTCCCTGGATTTTAAAAGTTGTGTGGAAACATCGACACAGAGAGAGAGAGAGAGAGAGAGAGAGAGAGAAGAGGAGGTCGAGACAAGACACCTGTTTAATCCAGGAAATGGTTTTTGTGAACGCAGGATGCTTTTAACCAGACGAGTCCATTACAGCAGCAGATGGAGTGAAATCCAACTCTGATGATGTTAATGTTGTTCTTACCGAACCAATACACAGCGTAGTTTCCCCATTACTGAATCAAAGCAGATAAAAAAAGCTCTTAGATGAGATGGTTGGAAGCCAAATGATCGCGTTGAGATTGTGGGAAGTTCAGCAAACACAACCTGAAAGAGGCCAAAGATCATCGTCTTCAAACAAGCACCGTGACCTCAGAGAACCGTTCAAGGCCGAGCTACAACCGAGGCTGTGCAAGTAATAAAAGTCACTCGCACAAGCTAATATTAAACGAGTGTAGCTGCTGACGTGCAGGAGCTGATTGGTCAAACTTGGCTGCTTTTAGGAAAATTAACACAAATGAAGTTCATGTGATTGAAGCTGTGGACAGTAGTTAACCAACTTCCCCTGCAAATCAGAGCAGTAATGACAGCTATCTAAACTTCACTTTTACCTAACTGGATGTCTTCTGCAAGTTATAACTGTTTGGAGGCTGCAGCAGCTTAAATTTAACCTCGTCAGAGGCTTTAAACTGCAGAGAGATACGTTCTCGTCTGTAGTTAGCCTGTTAACGTAGAAACACGTTAAATAACATCAAGCTAGCCAGCACCTATTATCGGACAAGCGCTCCCTACGACTTAAATTAACGTATTTTCACATTTAACACACTTCTCTCACGTGTACACGTATGTGATTAATCATTAATATCAGTGTAATAAATTATACGTGTTCTACGTCATCATATCTACAGGTTTGTAGGTCACTGCTAGCTAACAGCAGCCCTCAGGCGTTCAGGTGTTACGTCAAATTTTTGCACTCCCGTAACATTTTGTTCCTACTTTAAAAAATAGCACATTTATAGCTCAAATAAAACAAATTAACGGGGTCATAAATTAAGTAACTGACCTATTTAAATACACAGTATCGTTCTGCATTATTTAAATAATACATACGGCTTTAAGGAAACTTTGCACCACAACTGCAAATTCTGGCCTCATGACAAGTCCGTAACTTGACGTTAGCTTAGCTAGCACGAAAAGAAACGTATAAACAACGACGTAATGTTGTTTCACAACTTCGCTATTCGTGTCAATACATTTTATTTTAACAGCTAAAGAAGTTGGGTGGATACTCGATATCAAAACGAAACGAAAAAAAAGTCAATATCACTGAAGTTAGCGGAGCTGTCCGATAATGGACACACTAGCGATAGCAACAAGCACGCTAACCTGCTGTGTTTACATGTGGCTAGCTTAGTCACGTGTAGTAAACTATTGTTAGCTTCGAGCTAACGCAGCCACATGAGGTTGATAGACGCGACAGAAACGAGGTGAAACAAACCTCAGACTTCACCCACCATGTCTCCTGGTTGCTGAACTTCTTGGTGATCACTTTGCCGAGCTCCAGACCCAGACGGTCGGCCACTTTCTGGGACAAGTCGTGGTGAGAGCTCCCGCTAAAAAGTACGATGTTAGGCATGGTCCCCAAAAAATACGGAATAAAACACCCGGAGAGGGTTGTTTCACTAAAGGAAGGAAGAAAAAAAAAAAAAAAAAAAGAAAAGAAAATAAACAACAAGTATCCCCACTGAAGGGTTACGTTAATGAAAGAGGAGGTTTTAATGTTGCAGACCGAGCATCGCACTGGTGAAGCTGCAGAGAATCGGCGGAGAGAAAATAAGAGAGAAACGGAGACAGTTAAAGGGAAGTGACGAGTCCTGATTGGACAGAAAACACACGAGACACACACACACACACACACACACACACACACACACACACACACACACACACACACACACACACACACACACACACACACACACATTCATCTATGATGACACGTTATTCATATGATTATTATTATTTTTTAATTATTAAATATTTCACATAAATATGATTATTTTACATATTTTATTATTATTATTATTATACATTTATATTATTTATATATCTATATTTAATATTTTTCACATAATCTATATTTATTTTATGTTATGTATTTATATTATTTTTTATATTTTACATATTTATTTTCTCTCTATTTATGTTTACATATATTTTTATATCCACTTTATTTAATATAAATATTACTGTTGTATATTTTATATGTATTATTACATATTTATTGTATTTATTATTTTATATGTACTGTATTTATTTGTATACTGTTTTTTATATATTTTGTATTTATTCTATATTTTTATTTAAAATATATTTTATTTATATTTCTGTATATATTTATTTTATACATATTATGTCTATTAATTATTAAATATATTTTTTAATATACAAAAATAAAAAATTGTTATATTTGTTATGCAATGTTATTTATACTTTTTACATTTTTATTTTTAAATTTCATACTTTTTTTTTTACAACTATTATTACCTACAAGATGGACAAATTAATTAAAATATTTAATTTTCATATTATTTTATTATCAACCATGTGTGACCGTACAGTTTCATGTGATCAATTATCCTAATTTAATCATTTCATTTTACATCTTCCTGATTTTTTTTCACTTCACTTTTTTTTTTCTTATTTTCCTTCAGTTTTTATTCTCGTGTTGGTGACAAATGAAACATCTTTAGTTGTTTTCGATTGAATCAAACCCACATGTTTGAGGTGAAGCAGAGAAACAAAGGTGGAGACGAACGAGTCGTCTGTTGGACTTTGACTCGGTCCAACGTCTTCACGTGTGATCTTCTTCGCTGGTGTAATTAGATTTGAGTCAGATGAGACTCTGTCTTCTTCACCGTCATGTGTCCGAGCCGCTAATCTACTTTCAACCAAACGTTATTGATTATTTACTCTCCCACTGAACCGACACAGAAGATACAATCAGAAACAAAACAGAGCTGCTTGTTATTTTTCAGAAATATATTTTATAGATGATGTCAGAGATGAAATGTCCAAAGCGAAGGTCCCAAAGAAAGATAACATTTTTCATCAATAGAGACAAACAACAAACAAAAAATAACTTTTTAATCCATTTACATGTAAACCAAGATTTGCTCTTGAGCCACAGTGGTTATTTATATATTTATATATCGAACTGGCCGAGGTTGAGTGTGACAATCAAAAACGACGATGCCCTTTTAGTTTTCTCTCTTTCTTCCCTCAAAAAATAAAAAAAAAATAAAAAATAAACAAAAACAAACAAAGAAAATAAAAACCTTTTAGTCTCGAGCGATGATCCGTCGTTTCTTTACCGTTTTAAAGAGAAACTTTCTTTGGGAGTCTTTAGTTGTGAATGTTTGACATACACGTCCATACATGTTGTTGTTGTTGTTGTTTTTTAAGTGCTAAATTGTGTTAAAATCATTGATTTCAATAAGAACAATATCAAATGTCATTTTCGAATCGTTTCAACACCAGAGAGGAAGAACAAACCGTCCGTCGCTCTCTGTTCGTCTGGTGGCGTCGTTCGTGTTCGAAGGGGAGAAGGAGAAAGTTTCCGCAGGAGGTTTTTGTTTTTTTTTGTTTGTTTGTTTTTTTTGTGTGTGTGTGTGTGTTTTTAAAGTCCTCCAGTGTTCTTCTTCTATTGTGCAAATACATCGTTATTACATAGACAAGCAGGCATGCTGACTCACAAACCATGCAAAGAGTTAAAGTTGGCGCGAGCAGACGGCGAAAAAAACAAATAAACAAAAACAAAAAAGGAATATTAAAGTTTCTACAAAAGAATTCATCTTCAAATAATAATAATAATAATAATAAAATGTGTTAAGCCAAATGATACAAGTAACAAGTGGAATGTTTTGTTGGTTATAAAATGATATTAACTTAAAATAAAGAGGTGAAGGGAGTTTGTTTCAATGTCGTTTGATCCAATTTGATTGAATTTAATCAAGAAAAGAAACAAAGACGTTGATGTTATTTCTTCTTTCTTTTCTCTTCAGGCAGCTACATTAAAAAAAAAAAAAAACCTCTTGTTTCAACGTCGTTTTCTTTTTCTTTTTCACAGTAGAAAGGTTTAAACGCACGTCGATGTCGTGCACCAGAGGAAAAATTTAAAATTAGGCAACAAAATTAAGTTTCATGATAAAAAAAAAAAAAAAACAGTGCAGTTTGATGACAAAGTGAAAGAAAAACGCTGCAGGAGAAAAGATCAGACACCGAACTGCTGCTGCTGCTGCTGCTGCTTCTCGCTCACAATATCATAGCTGTCATTAGTTAGTACATTTATACATTTTCCATATACAAATCTCCTATAAACAGTACATGTTATAAATACAACGGTTGATGAAAATGCAGAAAGGCTTAGAGAGCCGTAAGAAAGAAAGAAAGAAAGAAAGAAAGAAAGAAAGAAAGAAAGGAAGTGTTGCTCCTTATTTCTGATAAATACGATAAAGAAAGTGTAGTGAACGTCAGCCCTATAACTATCCAGAAAACGGATAAAAACACAGAAAACAAAACAAAAAAAAAAACATCTATGGATGAAAAAAGTTAGAAAAATAATCTTATACGATAAAAAATAAAAAGTGGACACGCTTACCAAACATGTTTTTTTTTTTTTTTTGTGTGTTTGTTTTTTGTTATTTTTTTTTCTTCAAACTCTCCCGATATCGTAAAATCGACAACGATCGATCGATCAGTCGATGCGGAAATCAAACATGTAAGATACAAACAAAAGGCAAATACTCCGTTAACTTGCCTCTCAAAATATATTCAATTCAAATGTACATGACCGATGTTTCAGCTCACACCAGAGTGACCACGGTTCGTCGGCGACGCGTCAAAGAAACGGCGCCGACGTGATCACGTGTGATTAAAAATAGTAAACGTCGTTAAATTGATCTGCACCCGGAGCCTCGTCGTCGCCTCAAATATACGACGACGACCACAAACGTCCGTCGACTCGTGGAGTGAAAGCACTACTGAATACGCAAACTCATGCTTTGGCTTTTCTTACTCGGCTTTTTCTCTTAATTTTTTTTTTTTTGGAAACATTCAATAATCTGGTCTCTTCATGCTTCATGTGTTTTACAAAGCGATGACTTCGGTTAAAGGGAAGCTACATCAAAGGCTCAAACCTGTTGTTGGTTTTTTATGTTTTTCTCTTTTGTTTTGTTTTGTTTTGTTTTGCACCTTTTTCTAACTGAAGCTGGCGACTACCTTTACAAAGCAGGTTTTTATTTTATTTTATTTTTTTTTTCTATTTCCTTATTTTATTTTTTGTTTGTTTTTGTTTTTACAGAAAAATAGATCCATCCAAAAAAGTAAAGTAACTCTTCAAGAGAGAAAGAGAGAGAGAGAGAGAGAGAGAGGTTGTGAGAGACAGAAACGTCGTCTTCATCACGATCCCAGTAAACATGCTCAAAGATTGTTTGCTTTATTTTTGTCACATCTCGTCCCTGAACGGACTCAAAACTCTCCGACAAAAATTGTTTTAGTTTTTTGTTTTTTTTTTAATATATAACTTAAGGCAATCTCTTTTCCTGAACAATCCTGAAATCCTGGCGGACCCTTCCCTCAAGGCACTCTTCCTCCTCCTCCTCCTCCTCCTCCTCCTGGTCCAGCGAGGTGACAAGTCTCACCATCAAAACTTTGTCCAAAGTTTCGGTTTCGACCCGAGTCCACAGTGAAACGCATCTTGTAAAATATGATCTCAAGTTTCCCGCGTTGCCCTTTTATTTTCAAAGGGGGAAAAAAAGTATTTGAGAAAAGAAGAAGAAGAAGAAGAAGAAGAAAGAAGAAGAAAGAAGAAGAAAAATCCCCGAGCTGCGTTTTTTTTTTTTTTTTCCCGACAGCCGGTGGCGTCTGCTGTCCCTGGTGTCCATGGTAACCGTGATGCGGTCAGAGGGCAGCTGTGTAAAGCACCGTGTGTTTTTATCGTATCGTATCATTCTCACACCTTGTGTGTGTGTTTTTTTTTTTTTATTTTTCTTGCGGCGAGACCTGATCCGATCTCGCCCCCGCTTCCAAATACGCTCGCCACGCTGCTGCTGCCGCCGCCGCCGCCGCCACTGCTGCTGCTGCCGTGGTCACATGATCAGCCGCCGTGGGCTAAACGAACGTGAGGGTGCGAAGACTGACAGAAAAAAAAACATGAGTGTCTCTGAGCGAGTGCTTCACAAAGCATCGCCGCTGCGTTGATTTTTTTTCCCATTCAGTCCTCTGTCTCCTGATTGGCTCCCTTCTCTGAGGCTGAGCCCACTCCCCCCACCTCTTCCTCGTCTTATTGGCCGAGGAGCCGCCAATCAAAGGTGACTGACGTGGTGAGTGGGGTTAGGCGGGACTAAATGAAGGGATCAGTCGAGACTCTTCGCAGCTCAAAGAGGCGTTCTCCGGAGAGGTCAATGGTAACAGTGTGACACCCTCGTGTTTCCTGCCGTTACAGTGGCTCCTCCTCCTCCATCGGCTCCTCCTCCGGCCTGCTGGGTAAAAAAAAAACAAAAAAAAAACACACGTTACAGATCAGATAACCTCCCGACCTGAGAGGACTTTGGGACTGGAGCTGCATGTGTTTGAGATGAATCTGCGGACGGCGTTTACCTCTGGTCCATGGCGTTGGTGTTGGCCACGGACAGCGACGCCATGGCGCTGACGGCCTCCGCCTCCTCCGAGTCGCCTCGTTTGGCCTCGAGCAGCGAGAGGCCGAGCCGCGGAGAGTAACGATGCACCGAGCGCCAGTATTTACCTGACGACGGGACGAAGGAGAAGAAGAAGAGAGATGACGAGACGTGTGCTGAGATTTATTTTAGTTTTCAGGTTTTATTCGGCATCGATGTGAACTCACTGTGAGTCTCTAAAACCTTCTCCAGAGAACGAACGGCGTTGGGGTTCGGCCTCTGCTCCAGGACCGACTTCGGTAACGGATCCAACTGTAACAGACGGAAACAAAGAAACAAAACAAACCAGAAAATGTAAGAAAACATCATGAGCATGAAACAAACTGTACAAACAACACGAACCATGAGAGACGTGGAAATAAAACAACACGACGCGTCGGTTCAGTCTGACATGAAATGATTATTGTAATCAATCGATATATCTATAATACAATCAATCTATCTATCTATCCATCTATCTATCTATCTATCTATCAATACATCCATCTACCTAAAACGTCCAGAACGTAGAAAGTCAGAGCAGCTTTGTTCTGTCTTTTAGTTTCACAACATTTTCAGATTGATTTAGATTAAAACAAACAACAATTACAACCAACAGTAATTAGGATTCATCTGGTCCTCACCTCCTGGCCGAGCAGCGCCGCCACACACGCCTCGGAGGCGTCGCAGATGGCCGTGAGGTCGTGACCTCCCTCCAGCGCCAGCACCACGCGGCCTCCGGCGAGGGTCATCAGCTGCCGCGTCAGATATCCAAAACCTGGGGAAACGATGAAAAACGAAAACCGGCTCAGTTTGAATTTGATTTACATTTTGTTGTTGTTGTTGTTGTTAAACGGCTGCAGCTCAGATCATGTGACTCACATTTAGACGTCAGCGTGTAGCCGCCCAGCGGAGGAGGGTGACCCTCGACGGCGTCGAAGCCCGAAGACACCAACACGATGTCTGGAGAGAATTCATTGGCGATCGGCATCACAACCGACCTGAGAGGAAAATTAGAGAACAACTTTAACTTTTATATCCACAGAAACTTTTCAACAAGTTCCAGCTTCTCAGGTTTGGAGTTTATTTGTTTTATGAACAATTTGAAAGAAAAAATCTTCGTTTTGAGACATTTGATGACGTTTCTGACGAGATCAAGTCTCTTTTAATATCACAGTGATGTATGTGCTGATTTAAAATCATATAGATCATATATATTTTTAATGAAATATAATTAATGATACAAGATTAAAACATCTATAATAATAATAATAATAATAATAAAAGACGATCAATAAAAAAGATCGGTTCTGATCTGATATTTGAAATCGAGATTGAAAAATTCCACATGTTATAATATAATTAATTATTAAAAAAAAGAACTTTAGAGTTAATGTTAATGAATACTTTAGAAAAAATATAAATGTATTAAATTAAAACGTGTTAAATAAATAATCTGAGAAGAACAATTGATGTTTTAGAGCAAAATGTAAAAGTTTTTATTAAGTTTTATCAAAAGACAAATCTGGGCTGATACTGATATAAAGTCATATAATTTATTTATTTTTTTAAATTTTTTTTTAGTGTTTTTTAATATTTTTTGTTGTTATTTATTTCACAAACAAAGAAATAATTCTAAATGAATCTAAATTAATGTTAAAAAAGCAGATATTCAGATTCATGAAAACTGAAGATGTGTCGGTTCATCTTTACGTTTTAAACCGTTTTAAACTCTAATATTCTTCGTTTATCAATAATTATGAATGAACATTAATCTTCAGTCTGGATCAGTTTGTACCTGAAAGCAGCCAGATACTCGGCGTCTCCCATCGGAGGATCTAATCCTCCGGTGAAGGCGACGTTGACGTTGAACCCGACTCCTGGTCCGCTGCCGACCTGCAGAGAGTAAACGACAACAACAACCACTAAACAACAACATCAACAACATCACGTCTGGTTCCTTCATCTCTGATTGGTTCACAGTTTCACCTCGTCGGCTGCTCCGCTTCCAGGAAAGAAGTTCCCGTCGTCGTAGCGATGAATCGACAGGTAGAGGACGTTGGGGTCGTCGTAGAAAGCTTGTTGGGTGCCGTTGCCGTGGTGAACGTCCTGAAAGGAAACAACAACAGAAGATATCATCAGAAACTGTTTGTGAAGCTTTAAAGCGAATGATTCGAATGTGGTCGTCTGACGCCACCGACCCAGTCGACGATGAGGATCTTGTTGACGTTGAGTCGCTGCTGCAGCAGTTTGGCAGCGATGGCGACAGAGTTGAAGTAACAGAAACCCCTGAAACAGCAGCACAGTTTCATTTAAACACTGACGTCCTTTCTATTAAAGACGCTGCAGGTTCAGATGGCGTTTTTACTTACATTGGCGTGCTCTCCTCTGCGTGGTGTCCAGGAGGACGAACGACGGCGAAACCGTTCTGTCAAAACAAAAAAGACAGAACCGACGCTGATTAACGTTAAAGAAACAATCAGGTTTAATAATAATCCCAGTCTGCTACAAACTTCACCATCAAATATGTGACCAGAGACGATAATTTGAAGATTGACGAGTCACCTTCAGTTCTCCGGTTGCGACTTTAAAAACGAGTTCGACGACGGAGCCGACGGCGAGACGAGCGGCGCTGGAGGAGTGGACCTCGTTCCAGATGGTGTCGCTGTCGACCTGAAGACGAGACGAAGACGGATCAATGACGTTTATTTGTCACACTGGTTGTGAAAAGTTAAAAAATAAGTTGACGCAACTCACCCCGACTCCTCCACACGGCAGCCGCACAAACATGGGAGTGATCGAACCTGACGATCGGGAGGTGAGAGATAAATTAGATAAAAACGCTTCTTGTTATGTAGTGAAATAAAGATGAGTGTGTTTTCTTTGTGAACTTACAGTCGAGTTTCTGTCGGAGCGGGTTGGTGCCGTAGAGCAGGACGTGGGCTTCAGAGTGAACCGTCTGCAGCTCCTCCAGCGTGGCCTTCCTCCCACGGATACACTACAAACACACACACACACACACAGAAGGATGCAAGTGTAAGATGTAGTTTACTACCTGTGTGTAATAGATGTTTTTCTTCTTCTCTCCCACCTCACACTGCGCTCTCAGTCCGGTTTCCTGCAGCCGCGACCAGATGCTCTGAATCCGTCCGGCGTGCTCCGGGTGACTGTTGGTGTTTCCACACATGCACTGATGTTTCTGCATTAAAGAGTCGTACACCAGACCTGAGGAAACAAAAACAGACGGTAAAACAAAGAAAACTGCAACATTTTTAGCTTTAACTGTGAAAATCCATTTGTTTTTTCTTGAGTTTGAGTAAAAAAACTGACCTGTTGTGAATCGAGGTTTGACGGGAGGATCTGGGGTCGGGACGCTGATGGGGAACGACGAGGCCGAGGCCGGAGACGACTGAGCCCTGGACAGAGGACGATGTCCCGGGAAGGAGATGGACAAACCTGCAGCCTCCATGGACGCCTGGTAGTTTCTGAGCTGGTGAATCCTCTGCTGCTCCAACAGCAACGCCTGCTGCTCAATTAAAACACAAAATAAAGAAGGTGAATTCTCCGAAATCCTTGAAACACTGTTTTATTGTGAACAAACGTTGCATTTTCATATGAATCTGGATTCGTTTTTCATATTAAACTAATTAAATATGATGCAACAGATGCTCTGAGATCAAGATATAACAATTTAACAGCAGGTTGAAGTTATGTGTTACTACTTCAGCCTCCAGCATCATCATGAGTCACAGCACACGGCCGTGAAATCATCTAATCACACGTTTTAGTTTTTTTTTGTGCTCAGCTAAACTAATGCTAACATGTAGCTTCATATGTTTAAAAAAGTGACATCTAATGCTCATAAAAACACAAAAAAAAAAAAAAAAAAAATAAAGAGGCTGAACTCTCTGGTTGTTGAGATAAAATTAAATTAATTTGACATGTTTCATTGTGTAGATACAACTTTTGGCCAAAAGGTGGCAGCTGAAACAAATGATGCAGGAAACATGTTCATAGCTTTAATTATATTTCTGTGTTTCGCTGTAACTTCACGTTATTTTGCAGATGTTTTTATGTTTTTATGTTTATTTTAGTTTCTACCTGTCTGAAGAGCAGCTCCTGCTCCGCCTGACGCTCCCTATGCTGCTGCTGCTGCTGCTGCTGCTGCTGCTGCATCGCCTCCTCCTGCAGCTCCTGCGGGTCGAGCGGCTCCTGTTTGATGGTGACACCAGCCAGTAGAGCACCTCCTCCTCCTCCTCCTCCTCCACCTCCTCCACCGTCCTGATGCTCCCTCAGCTCCTCCTCCGTCTCCTCTGGGTGACTCTGGTGCTGCCGTCCGACGGGCGACTCGCTGGGTTTGGTCATCATCTGTGGGAAAGTTTTAACGTTTTATGTCACAGTCTTTTGTTGTTTTTCTCTCTTTTAACAACTGACGACTCGGTCAGATCGGCGTCCCGCTCATTTCAAACGTCTCCGCTCTAATTGAACATGAGTGTCGGCTGTGACACATTCCTCCCTTCCCGCTGTGACACTTTTCATCGCACTGATTCAACCGTCTGCTGACGGGAGCCATTCAAAGCTCCATTCAAAGCTGCAGCGCGGGTGTTTGAAGTCTCTGGAGCGAGCTGCAGCTACAGGTGCATGTAGGAGGTGATGGAGGTGGAGGTGGTGGAGGAGGAGGAGGGGAGGGGGGGTGTTTCCCAGAGCTGAGAGCCTTTAGGGTCCCGTGGCTCAGAGCCAGGGGACAACATTGACGTCAGAGTATTCACCAGCTCCTATTCACCCCACAACCTCCTCACTATACTGTTCACTGTCTTCTCTGACTACAACCAGCCCCCACCTCTGCTCCACTTTCTCTGCTTCATACATTAATTATGTAATTGTGTTTAGATATAAATTAAATCTTTACATTGTCGCCTCATAGTTTTGTGAGCAAAAAACGTACAGAATTGATCTGAATAATAATGACTACTACGAGTACTTTCTCGTTAGTAGATGTAACTTCACTAAACATCACCATCTGTGCCACTATAATGTGATTTTTCTGTCGTATTATAAAAACCTGGTTTACTGTAATTTATTGAATCTGAGCAGTCGTCATTGAGGCCTTTTATTTTGAAAGGATTTGAATGGTTTTTATCCAAACAAAAGTTGATTTTCACATGAACCTGTGCTCGTTTCTCATATCAAACAAGTTGAATATGATGCAACAGATGCTCTGAGATCAAGATATAACAATTTAACAGCAGGTTGAAATTATGTGTTACTACTTCAGCCTCCAGCATCATCATGAGTCACAGCACACGGCCGTGAAATCATCTAATTACACATTTTATCTTTTTTTTTTCTTTTTTAGTGCTAAGCTAACATGTAGCTTCGTGAATCAAGACGTTTGGCTGTAAATCTCATCTCTACCTTCTTGTTTTTTTAGATTTAACTCAAAACAGTGAAAAGTGAACGATTTTTTTATTTTAGTCTCGACCAAAACGTCCTTGTTGCGCCGGAGGCTGTTGCTGAGATGTTTGTGTGAAACGCTGCCACTTGAGAGCTCACAAACATATGGAGGGAGTGAGGGAGAGCGGGGGAGGCGCGGGAGGAGGAGGAGGAGGAGGAGGAGGAGGAGAGGAAATCCCTTGTTTCATCCACCCACCTCTCCTCCTCCTCCTCCTCCTCCAGCGAGCGCTCTGCTTGAATAGGTAAAATCATCTACATCGACTGCTTCCTGCTCTGACTATATAAGGCTACGGCTTCCGCTCGGTTGCTATGGTAGCAAACAGTTACCTCGCAGCCCGTGGCAACTGTCTCGGCGCACACACACACACACACACACACACACAGACGTTATAGACGTTAACCCGTACCTGCCTCCGCCTACACACAAACAGAAATACTACACAAACATCGAACACTTTGTTTCTTCAGCTGCTGCGTTTGTGATAAATTATTGTGTGTGGCGTGTGTGTGTTAAATGACCAGGACGTTAGCGTCGTGGATTCTAACCCTAACGCTCACCTTGTTGAGGTGGAGCTGCTGCTGCTGAAACTGCTGCTTGTGCTTCTCCAGGAACTGCTGGTGCTGCTGCTGGACGACGAGCTGCTGAAGGGCGAGAGCCTGAGCGTGAGCCTGAGCGGCGCTGCCCTGAGGCAACGGCGCCGACTGGGTCCGACCGAGGGGCCGGTGCTGCCGCTGGAGCTTCGTCATGGTCGCCGCCGACGACATGGACAGACCGCTCACGCCTGAAAAGACAAAGGAGGTCAAAGGTCAAAACAAAGACGTTTTCACAGCGATAGTGTTGGTTTGTAACAACAACGTCACCTCAGTGAACCACAGCTCCGAGCACCTGAACCTCATGAACTACAGTTTAGACTCGATGTCATGATGACTCACTGTTTTATTTTGGTGGTTTGGAGGGGAAATATGACGGCGTTTCCAGAACGGACGCCATGTTTTTTTGTGTTTTTTTCCCCCAGATTTAAAAAACAGAAACAGCGTTCAGTCGAAACTTTAAATGAAAGAAAAATAAAATGTTATTTCCTTGCAGATTTGCTCAAAAACCATAACTACTATCACCAACTTATTGAGCCAGTGAGCGACATAAGACGTGTTGTGATATGACCCCATTATAACTTTGGCTCAGTTATAATGGACTTCAATGAGAGAGCTCATATAAGAGCGACAGCGCATGAACTTTAAGTCGTATCGTTTCAGCAGTCACACGGTGTGACGCAGCATGAATTTATCTACAACTTGACATTAAAACTGTTTCTGAGAAGTAAAAGACGCAGGAGCTACAGGCGCTAAAGCGCCAAAGAAGTTTGGAAAAGGAGCAGCAGCTGAAGAGTTGGAGTGATGATGTCACAGGTCATGTGACACTCAACATTTCGCAATACACACCCATTATAAACTCCTCCCAAAAAAGCTTAAAACTTAAACTGCAATAATTCAAAAAAAAAAAAAAAAAAAGATATAAAAAAGCTGACTGACAGTTTAAAAGCTGAAAGTCTTGTGATTGGTTTAAAGTTTAAATGACGCCCGTAGGTGAATTTATTCTGGAGCAGCAAATTTTCAAAGAGGATCATGTTTTTGTTGAACTTCTCTGTTCATTTTCTATGAGAGAAGTTTTGTAAAAAACGTGACTTTTTTAAAAAGATCAATTTCAACATCAACAGACTGAAAAACTTCAAGAGGAATATTAATTAAGATAAATAAATGACGTACATGTGCGAACATGTGGATTCATAGATTTAGATTAGTAAAAATGTAACTGATGTTATTTTTCCTGTTCGTCTACAGTAGTTTATTGAATGTGAGGAGTATGTATCTGGCCTCGTCTCGTGGCTCGTGCGTGGGCACGCACACGTCCTTGTCTTGTATGTTCATGTTCTCACACACACGCGTCTCCATGTGCGTCATCATCCATTCAGCTGCTCATGTCCTGCTGAAAATAGCAGTGATGGCAGCGGCGGTGGCTGAAATGTGCTGATGGGAAAAAGGCGCAACAATGCGTCCGTGTCACAGTCTCATCGCGTACGCTGACATATGAAAGGAGCTCATTAGTTTGAGCTAATGAATGGACGTCTGTCCAGAGTGAGGGGGCGCTCAGTGAAACACAGACCCACATCTCTGACACCAGGGCGAAGCCTTTCTTCTCCTTTCCTTTTTTCTTTCTTGTGTTGCCACAGAAGCAGAGAAAACTTCTAAACTTTTTCTTTGAATAAAACTGTCATACTCTCACCTGTCACCAGGGGGCTCTGCGCCGGACTCTGCTCTATCAGCACCATGTGCTGGAGCAGAGGACTGTGGGCGCCGTGTGCGCCTGTTCCCGCTCCCGCCTCCGTCAGGTACGGTGACAAATGTCCGCCGGAGAGGAAGGGTGGGCTGAGGGAGAGCGCCGGCTGCAGGCCGCCGTCCTGCTGCGCTGACGTCACCTGGAGAGGAAAGAAGAAGAAGAGCGTGAAAACATGGCGGTTGATTTTGATGTTGATGAGACTTAAATCATCAAAGGAAGTTTTGGTCTTACGTTTGAGGCGGCGGTTGCCGTGGCGGTGGCGGGCAGCCCCAGGGTGATGTTGGGTAAAGACGGTGAGGTGTAGAGAGACAGCTGGTTCACGGAGCCTCGCTCGCCGCCGCTGCACAACCTCTGAGCCAGAGACGCCTGAGAGGGAGATTTAATGATTCATCTGAGTTTACATCATGAAAACAAACCTCCAGCAGTCGACGGCGACGACTGGACGCTGCTGTCACAAACTGCGTCTCTTATCAGACCCTCCAGGGTTTTATGATGTAATCGCAACCATTAACACAAATTTTACCAAATTACCACAACTTTTCTGCAATTTTTGAACAATTGTCGTTTCCAGTGAAACGTTGATCCATACGTCAGTGAACTCACTTCGCAGGAAACATGTGAGATAAAAAAAGTCTCACATTTACCTTCAACTTAACTGCTAAAGACCAAGAGAAACAGGATCCGGGTTTCAACAAAGAGGAGGAAAACTAGTTTATACTGTTGTGGAGCAACAAGAAGAAGTCGTCTATTGAGAAACAACTTTGTCACCGAGAAACACACACGGAGAATGTCAGAAACACAGGGACACACTGGTTTATCACTACACTTTAATTAACAGCGATATAATTATAAAGACTTTATAATTATATTGTTTGACTTGCTCCTGCAACAAAACGTCTAAAAACCACAACTTTCATTTCAATTTTTTTTAAAAAAGCTGCTGGAAAAATCAGATAAATTAGACATCAACAATCTGAAAAAAGGTCTGAAGTCCTGGTGGGACTGAACAATGATGGTCGCCACAAATAGCATCAGGACTTTTCTCCTCTACAGAAACTATCATCCTTCACTCACAGCTTCTGTTAAGAGTTTGTGCTTTAGGCTCATTCAGCCCACGCAAAAAAAAAGGGCCTGTTTTATGCAGTTTTACTAGAATAAATCAAAAATTCATAGTAAATATATCAATAAATCTGTGAAGCAGTGAAGGGAGCGTTACCTCAGTGTTGTTGGAGACTGACACAGTGATGCCGTTCTCGTTGGGGATGTTGTTTGAGCTGTTATTCGGGGAACTTGGGCCTGAGCCGGGGGCGCTGCTGCACGCCGAGTCTGGAAACGACAACAACAAGAAGCAGCTGAAAATACCAGCAGACGACCAGGATGGTTTGTTTGTTTTTCTTTCTTTTTGCAGCTTCTTTTACCTGCCATGTCGAGCGAGCGTTTCTTGGCGGTGGTGATGGGGCTGTCACGGCGACGCAGCAACGGGCTGCTCCTCCGCTCGCTCACCTTCTGCTTCAGCCGAGAGCGAAGCTTCAGGTTCGGTTCAGACGCTGAAAAGACGACAAAACGGCTTTAAGACATTTGTTCTGGTCAATCATTTCACAGAGTAAATAAAACTATCAAATAACGGTGGGAGAATCACCTGAACTAGAGTCTCACAGACTTTCACCACACAAACTCTCGCTACACGCCTCCTTTTCTTATTTAGATGTTTTCTGACCGAGCCAAATTGTGATCCATTTTCCCAAAAGACGCAGCAGCTAAAAAGCAATTAGCTCCATTTTGGGAGCCATGTCTGATTGCCAAAAGGCCTTTTGGTTCTTTGTGTTCGCTGTCACAGACTTGTGAATGGAAACAGGGAGAAGGGAACGGCATGTCACCTTGGCTCCGTCTTATACTGACGCTAATGTTCTGTTTAGTTTGTCCTGCCAATGAGCAACGTTGCATAATTTTACTATTCATTATCAAATGTTTAATGATCAGAGCGGCGCGGCAGCACAAACGTGTTACACAAAGACACAACTGGATTCATCTGCTACTTAAAGTTCACAAACAAACAAACGACAGAAGGAGAGACGTTGTTTTGTTTGTTTGTTTTTGTTGGGTTTTTTTTTTCTTCCCTGGAGAAATCTTTAAAAAGGAAAAAAAAAAAAAAAAAAACATGAATCTTTTCCCAACAAGTGTCAAGGTAAAAAATAAAAGTGTGGAAAAAGAGAAAAGTGTGAACTGAAGTGTGAAAGGAGAAGTTGAGTCCAGATGGAAACAAAACCAGTTTGTGTTGACGGACGTTTGTGGAGCTGATTTATTTATTTCTGATCTTCTCTTCAGTCGAATTAAATTCAAATTAAAAAGGTTTAATTTATGCAACAGAAGATCTCACCGCAGCAGCTAAAACACAATTTTTTTTGTCTTGAAAATCTGATTTTGTTACAATAAACCAAAGAAAAGCAATTGTTTTGAAATAAGTAATTATCATCAAACATTTACAGCTTTAACACTAAAAACAAATTAAAAAAAGAGACATTTTTTTGTTCCTAAAAAGTGAAAACAAGTTTTATAAAGTGGATGATTCAAAAGAATCGACGGAGGTAATAAAATGATGTGAGGAGCAGTTTCTAAACTAAAACTAACAAACTAAATTTCAGGGAAACGAAGGTGACGAGACAAAAAGCCTCAACGCGATCCGATCGCTGGTTTTCTGGAGCCGCTTTGAAGGTTTTGTTGTGCGCCGTAGGGAAGCATGAACACATGCGATCACACATGATATCAATGCACAAACGGTGCATTGTTGCCGTTTTAAAAAGGGCCTCAGAACAGAGGTGAAAGGCTGTGTATTCAGTGACATCCTGTATTCACACAGCCACATGGTGTTTTCTATTCATGGCCCAGAGCTGCAGTCTGGTCGTGTCCTGTACAGTACCAGTCTGCCTATGTGCCATTGTATCCATGTGAAGGATGAGCTGCCCCAGTTAGGAACACACACACACACACACACACAGGAGCAGCTTGGGCCTCGTACTTTCCCAGCGATATAAAACGAGACGTCCAGACGGGAAGAGAACCGATGAACTCTAACCCTGAATGTGAACTGAATATGAAGTTGGTGGATTCACAAGCGGTGATTTGACCCAAAGATCAGGTTCTCAGGAGGCGACGATCATCACGTCATTTACATACTGTACATACAGACGCTCGTTAGAGTTGAAACTAACTGGGTTTCTATCTAAATACTGAGCATCTGCTGATCCAGGGTTTAATTTGTTTATTTCTGACAAAAAACACTGTTTTATAGACCTCTGAAATCATCTTATTATCATTATTATTATAAAACTATAAAAAAACAAAATTGCATCTTTGTTTCCTAAAGGAACAGGAAGAAAACGGTTTAGATAAGTGAAATTTATTAACTAAATTTTCCCCTTTTCTGACATTTCCTGCAGCGTCTTTCATTTTTGGACGAAAGTTAATCAATAAATTAATGAATGAAACGAAAAAGACCAAATTTGTGAACAAACTGAATCAAACTAAACTCAAATATTTTGGAAACACAACAAACGAGAGCAAAGACAAATAAAAACCACGACTTTCCTGCTACGTTGTGAACTTTAAAGTCGAGATTTAACGAAAAAAAGATGCAACGATAATCGTTTTACTTGTGTTTCCTTCGGCTGATTTATTTCTTTTATTAAAACATCGTCAAGTAGTTTTGGCTGAAGTGAAAATAACCACATGACAAGTTTTATGTTATTGTGTCACGCTGGTTGAATTTCAATTGAGCTTCCCCCCCAAAAAAAGTTTTAAAAAAAATGAAAAATAGGGGATGTGATGTGTACAAGACAGTGCTGTTGGTGTCTTCTGACCGTTGCCGGGAGCCTCCAGGTGCCAGTCGTCTACTTTATGACCGGGCGGTGAAATAAAAAGAGCCTCTAACCTCTCCAGAGCTGGTATTACCATAAGTAAACCCCGCAAAGCACGTCATCGCTGTGGGCAAATATCAGGGTGGCACGGGTCCTCCTCCTCCTCCTCCTCTTCCTCCTCCTCCTCCTCCTCCTCCTCCTCCTCCTCCTCCTCTTCCTCCTCCTCCTCCTCCATCGAGCACAATCCTCAGTATTTTTTAGAAATCAGGAGTCGAACTGACTCTTTGTGTTTTCTTTCCTCAACATGAGGTCGTTTGTGCTGCTCCCTCCGTCCCTCGCCTCCAATATGTTTCTGAAGAAAAATCTGAGTTGTTTCTTCTTCTTCTCTCCGGGGGAGGAATGTGTCGGTGTGGGCCAGTGTCAACTGTGGTCGATCCTCCGTCGTCTCCAGCAGCAGCAGTGGCAGCTCGAGCTGTAGCCGCCTGCCGCCGCGCTAAGTGAATAATTGCACTGTAAGACGACCGCTGCTTCACAGCTACACCACCGCACACACCACTCGCACTTTAAACACACACACACACACACACCTGACAAAAACACACTGCAAACAGCTGGTTTTAGTCTGTAAAAGCTTCTCTGATTCGAGCTCTGAAGCCTGAAAACATCAGACTGAAAACCACGAGAAACCTTTTTTCCACTGGTGAGTTTTAACACTTGTAATGATTTCTGACAAGGTTTGTCACACTTTAAAAAGAAAACACACACTTCAAACTAAAAAGGCAGTTCTTAAAGCTGCAGAGTTTCTGTTCTTTACCACAAGTTCACAAAGTGTTTTAAAGTGAGTAAGTAAGAGGAGCAACAAGCAGTTGGGTTTATTCAAAGAGTTAATGCTGCATAATTATATATAAGAAAGTTAAAAGTCAAATTAATTATGAGGCCATTTAAATTCAGCTCTTAAGGACACAGGTAATCAGCAGAGTGGCCGGAACCGGATGAAATGATGTTGATTAAACCTGAGAGTTACAATAAAAAAATCGGTTGTTTTCTTAAGGAAAATATCACAAAAAGTTTCAAGCAGCTGGAAACGTTTCTGTCAAATGTGGGTCAACAGATATTAAACCTCCTGCTGCTGTGTAAACAACACACCAGCTGGGTTTTGTTCACATTCAAAGACGTTTAATTAAATTTCTTAGAAATTCGTCTCGATTCGAGAGGGTTTGTTACCTTTTGTTAAACTTTAAATTAAAGTCTAAAACCGCGTCGTGATTTCTGTCTTTTTTGTTTACAGACCAAACCGACGCTGCTCCCTTGGCGATCGATGCTCTAAGATAAAAACCTTTCAGCGTTTAACAGCAGCGTGATGAGCTGAGACGGTCTGACGGGGGACGGCGAGTGTCTCATCGCCATTACGGTAAAAAGAAATATTGCGGTTGTGTTATTTCTCGACCCAGAAGTAGCAGGTAAATTGAAAACAATAAAGGGGCCGAGAATAGAGCCCAGGGGAACGCCCATGTTAATTGCTGCAACGCAAGACGAGATGTTCTGAAGTAAAATGTGTCAGAAACAATCTGCTGTTTTCAAACTAACTAAAGGAAACAAACAAAGTATTTACAATAAATATGTGATAAATGTCAGAGACTCTGAGTCTGTAATTATTACTGAACAACAACTGATTTAATATGTGAAAGTATATGTTTTTATTTCTACTGCAGAAGCTACACTACGTATGCTAATTTGTTTTTATTCACTGTTTAGTCTGTTTGGGTTGAACTTATATGTTTAGTGAACAGAAATAATTCTGTTTAATGATGTTTATATTAAAAATAAACAACCTGATATTAATTTGGATAAATCAACTGTTGCTGAAATCTAGATCGTATCGATGTGATCAACAACAATAATAAATAATAATATAAAATAATAAATTTTTCTGGTTATTATTTGATATAACAAGCTTTAAAGGGTTAACCTGCTGTTATCAAACTAACTAAAGGAAACAGAAAGTATTAACATTGTGATAAATTTAAGAAAAAACTGAATCAGAGACTCTGATTCATCAGTAATTATTGAGAGAAACAAACATTTCAACAACAGCTGATTCAAAACAAGCCCGAAGGTTCAGGAACTATTAAAATCTAATAAAATATCAGAAGCTAAAACGGTAAAAACCACCTACGTGTCCGTGCTGTGTGAGCTGCGAGACTCTGACAGCCTAATGTGGATGTGATTAATGGTTCAGAGATCTGACGCCGTCTAAATTATTCTAGACGTGAGTCTGCATGGACGTTACAGATCCAGAAAGTGTGAGCTCGCATAGGAGCAAATAGACGAATCTGTCTGAAGTGCCAAAATAAAGTGTGTGAAAGTGTGTGTGTGTTTATGTGTGTGTGTGTGTGTGTGATATACCAGTCTTTCGCAGTGGGAAGTCGTCCCGGGGGTTGTAGACTCCCAGCACTGGGTGGTTGTAGGTGGACACGCCGGTCTGAGGAGGCGAGCTCTGGTCCAGAGAACTGTGCTGGGTTTTTCTACAGAACAAACACAACGACAGCGTCATAAGAAAACCAACGTGAACTTAAGTGAAACATCGCCTTAACTCCTCAACCGACTAACTTCACGTAGATGTGTGTGATTTCAGCGTCGTGCAGCTCTTTTGGCAGGACCACAGACATGTGCTGCCATCTGCTCGCTGCCTACAGAATAAGGTGCTTGTAGGCAAAGTTAAGCCGAGTTGGCGTCGAACCAAACTCTTGTTCCTGACCAACGGATGCTCTCGTCTCTTCCAGAACTGAGGGGGCCGAGAGTCCGAACCCAGAAGAGGAGCGAGACAGGAAGCAGAGAGAGACACTTTGTTTCTCTTCAACACTTGTGGGTGTTTCACTGGGTCACACATCCACATTATGTAACGTTATTTCTCTGGTTATGTGTTTGTATTTTACAGCTTCAGTGTTTTTATTGTCAGAATGAAACTATAAAATATGATATAACGGTTGAGAACATTTCAGCCCCAACTATGGAAACTTCTTGTGTCTCTTAATCAAATTCATGTATATTTTTAGTATTTTATTGTTTTCATTTCCCTAAATCTAACTTCATTTTGAATCTTAGACTCATCACTTCTTTATTTTTGGTTTCGATTGTTTATTATTTACAGTTTCAGCTGCTGTCACGATGCACCTGACAAATAAAAAACATTTTCATGTTATTCTTTTCTGTTCGTGACTCAACTACAGAACAAAAATGAACAGAACACTGAAGTTTTACATGTTGAATACTTATTTTTTTATTCTAATCTTTTGTCTTTGTAGTTTAAACCCTCAGGTTTAGAAGTAACGGTTCTGTACATCCTTCTGCTTATATTAAAAATAAAACCTTTAATGACATTAAATGATCTGGCATTAATTATCATCCTTGATCTTATATCAGTCTGATTTTCTTCTCTTTTTACCCAAATTCACCTGATGTTTCAATTTGCATGATGAAGCCTTTGATTTGCATGATCATGGTGTTTCTATCCACGCGCGCACACACACACACACACACACACACACACACACACACACACACACACACACACACACACACACACACACACAGACAATGAGAGCGTGTGACAGCTGAAACAGGAAACAGTGAGTGTACACACCTGCGATAAACATTCAAGGCTGAACATTCGGCGTCAGAACAACTATCATCAGGATCCAATTATCCTGCTCTCACGTGTGTGTGTGTGTGTGTGTGTGTGTGTGTGTGTTGTTTGCAACCCATCGTTCAGTCAGACTCGTATACAGAGCGGCAGGTGAAGAACAGAGGAAGCTCGCTGACAGATTAAGACACAGTCCAATACATTATTCATCTGCTGTCAGAGAGAGAATTACCCTCCATATTTATAACGATCCTCCGATCGCTTCCTCTCTGCTCTGTTCTCCACCGCTTACAGTCATTACTGAGTTTCAGGAAACACCAGAAAATCAGCCGTGGGGTTTTAATTGTTTTCCCGCTCGTACACTGACAGAGCTCATATTGATTTTTCCACGTGAGACGGGTGATTGTGTCAGAACACGACGCGAGCTCTGTGCTTACCTGTCATAACGTAAACCACCGCGCTGTATCTGGATCTACTCTCTTCTACTCTGATCTACTCTGAGTGTGTTTAATGAATCAACGCCTCCTCACCGGTACCAGTACGGAGCGTCGTTGCCGATGCCGCCCTGGTTCAGGCTCCGTTGGGCCAAAGCTTTCTTCTTGTTCAGGACGAACTCCTGCAGACGCATCTTCACCTCGGTGCTCGCTACGGCGCCTGAGAAAGAAACAACAAGATTATTATATTATTATCATCATCAAAGGTTCTTTTTATCATTTTCATTAATGAGAAGTGAAGGGAAGTCACATCAACAGATTGTTAAAATCTTATAGATCAAAACTCCAGAACGAAACCGGGTCAATGTTTTAACTACAAACAGACTTAAACTGACAATGATAAATTATTCATACACACATGAACAAAGACTTCTTTTAGAAATCACAACAAATTTCACATCTTTCTAATAATAAACCTCCAAATTTTAGGTGAAGTGATGGAACAACATGAAGGGTGATCCACATCAGCAGATTCATCATTTTTCTCTCTTCACGGACACATCGGCCTGTTAAGAAAAATGATGAATCTGCTGATCTGTAACATCCTTCATCACCAGTTGTTATAAAACCAGACATTGGGTAAGTCTTGTAAAACAGTGTTTTTAATAAACTCTGGGTTCACTTACTAAGTTATCAGTACTTCAGTTTATGTGTAGGGACCCTATTCATGCTACTGCTGAAGTGAAGTGATATTTTGAGCTTTATTAGTGGTTAAAAAATGACAATTTAGATACGATTGGCTGACTGCCCCATTTACTTTTATTGTTAATTATTTGGTTGTGAAAACAAAAGACGGTCAAACTTAATGTTACTTCAACCAACGTGACAAAAACACACCTTATCTGCAGGTTCAGTCCAACTTAACTAAAATATTCTGGAAACATGAGAAACATTGAAGCAAAAATTCAATTTTATCATTGAATGAGTCAAAAATAAACTCGGTTTCAGTTTTTATCACCAAGGATTCGTTGCAGATGAAGACGCATCGATTATTGTTTTATCATCACATCACATCTTCTTCTCTATCTGAAGAAATTGAAACTTAATTTTCGGTATTAAACGTGTTGTAGACGAGTGAAAATGTCGTCTCTTCACCTGCAGCAAAGATTCAGACATGTTTCTGTAATGATCCTTTTTATTTCTACTTGAGTTTTTACTGCTGAATCATTCTTCTACTTTGTTTTTGTCTCACATCCGTATAAAACTAATAAAACTAAGACAAACTTCTCACTTTCATCCGATTATTTAACTGTTACTGACATTTTCTACTTTATATGGAGATTTAAAAGGATTTTAATTTTTTTTTTTTGCTTTTATAAGAGATGATTCATCATCGTCTGGTTTTAACCTGGGAACTTTTACGATCACATGATCCATAATCCAGACTGATTATGAAGATGTGAATAGAAATGACCTGAATTATAAAGATGTACAGTCGATTTTTAAAGTTAATTTAGTGAAATGAAAAGTCCTCCAGGTTTTAAATATCAGACATAAATGATTCGTTCATTAATCGATGAAATCGACTGGCGGGGAAATCAATCTGCACATTAGGATTAAATCATTACAATCAGCAGATGAACATCCCATAATGAGTCGGAAAAGTCACGACCACAAACCAGAAACGGGAAACAGAAAAGAAAACGATGCAAAACGCTGAAAAAAGGCAGAGAGACACCACCGCAAACCACCAGCGCTGCTGCTGCACAGGTACACACACACACACACACACACACACACACACACGGACACAGCCTCGATCTGTAACCACTTTCCATATAGTGTGTAAACTGCTCTCAAGGACTCGTGTCCACTTGGTTTCAATGAAGTGTTGAGAGACGTCCAGCAGGAAGCCGTAACAACTCGCCAAGGCCACCGGCTAATTCAGCTCGTTTACCACAGTAAATACACAACTTCTCCAAGTAAAATGGACACACACACACACAGAAACACACACACTCTGTGAATACTGATTTCAACGGCCATTTCCAACCTTGGAGCTCTGGAAGAAACAGTTTCAGCTTTAAAATCTGATAAATAAAACTATTTACAGGTTGATAACATGAAGCTGTGGATGATGATATATTTATATATTTATAATTCATTGTTCATCTTCCAGAGCAGTTTTCCATCAAGGTGAGAGTGAATCAGAGGCAGCGAAGGGGGTGGGTCCTCATCTCCGATTGGCTCTGACCCTGAGATTTAGATTCAGACTATTGATGGTTGTATTTGTTAGAAAAAAATTGTTTACAAGGACAAAATATCAGCGTTTCAGATCGACTTTGACTGCGGTTTAGAGGATAAAATGGCTGAAATGTTTCTGCAGCTACTGGCTGCATCAAATCTGATTTATTTACCGTTAATTCGACTCAAAACTGATGTGATTTTCCAATCGCATGTGAGTCTCTTTTATTATGCGGTTGCAACAGTTGCTGCTGCTCTTTATGTGGAACAATATTCTTTGAATTCAATCAGGAAATGTAACATCAGGTGTGAACTCACTCTCTTGTCCTCGCTCCTTGTTCTTCAGCAGCTGTAGTTTCTGTTCCCTCTGTTGTTTCTCCAGCTCCTGCTCCAGACGATGGTTCTCCATCTTCCTCTGATGCTCCAGCAGCTCCTGCTGATGCTTCAACGCCAGCAGCTCCTGCTGCTGCTGCAAAAAACATCAAAACACCCAAAGATAACGTATCTCCTCCTCCAGTCTGTAGCGTCTAACTGTTATTTATATTCCACATCCTCGTCTGACATAATTAACTCCGACAGGCGTTCGAAGCAATAAAATAAAACCTTTGCAACACTATAAAACCTTTAAGCTTTTAAATAAACATAAACAATTTAAGTGGAGGATGAGGCTTTAGAGAGACACATAATCCAATCTGTTCACTTCCTCATCACCAGACGAGGAGAGAAAAGATGAGAGAAGAGCGACAGTTAAAGACTTTAAATGTAAAAAATCTCTTTCACACTCGTCTTGGAACCAAAAGGTCAAAAATAAAATGTTGAATGAAACTGAAAACTCAACTGTGAAGAGCATCAATTAAAACGCAGTGAAATCAGCTTTCACCTTCTTCAACGCCTGGTGTGTGTGATCAGTTACCGTTACGACGTCTGAGACGAGATGGCGAATAAATTATCGGCTGAAGGAGAAAAGAAGGTGAAACTTTTTGTTTTGTTTTGTGTTTTACAGTCGATCTGGTTTAATACCAGTGTTTCCTGTTGTTAACATGCAAGAAATGTGTGTGTGTGTTTCTGTCCATAATGTGGAAGCCAAATGTGTGTGTGACAGGGTGTTTGCTGATATTTGAGAGGATGTGTATGTCTTAATGTGTGTGTGTGTGTGTGTGTGTGTGTGTGTGTGTGTGTACACAACGGCGGCTGTGAATGGGGCTGATTGAGGCCAGGCCTCCCAGCTCACGCTGTGCGTCAGTGGCTCCACCTGAGTGGTCCAGCAGCCCCACCACAGACCAGACAGACGGCCTCAACATGAACATGAACACCAACATGAACACCAGCACCAGGACCGGGACCAGGACCAGGACCGGGACCAGGACGCTGTCGACCAGCGAGACGAGAGCAAATAGCAACGAAGGACGAGTCGACCTGCGTCCGCCAACGTACAACACGAAGCATCTGCAAATATTTACTACAGAGATTCTTTTTAATTTGTTAGAGACGCTCTGCAGAAGAGGTGAAAAATAAGAAAAGTAAAGATGACAAAGAAAAAAGAAACACGGGGTGATGAAAGAAGAAAGAATAAGGGAAGGATAAAATAAGATAAGCAAGAAAGGATGAAAGAAACCAGGAAGAGAAGGATGAGAGGAAAAGGTGGAAGATGAGAAAGTAGAAGACTAAAGAAAGTAAAGAGGAAGAGGTTATGAGAAAGGAAGTAGAGAAGGTGACAGAGGAGATGAGGAAATAAAAGAAGGAAGATAAAAAAGCAGAAAGAAAAGACGACAATTAGGAAAGAAAAGAGGAGGAGAAACGGGAGGAAAAGCAGAAAATGATGAGATAAAAAAGAAAGAAGGAAGTAAAACAGACGAGATGAGAGAAGGAAGAAAGGAAAGAAAAGACATAAAGAAGGAGGAGACGTGAAGGTGAATCAACTCATAACGACTTCAAACTAACGTTGTTTTCCTCGGAGGTGAAATCTAATCTCACCCTCGATTCGTCTGTTTGTTCTTTGGGACTTAAATGATAAAATGTTCGTGTTACAGTGATAAAACTCTGAAACTGAACAAACAGTGGAATATTTTTATACGACAACTCAGTCCCATGGGATCTCCACCGCCGCCGCCGCCGTTCTCCTGGGCCCCGACGTATTAACGCTGCGGCGCGTGGGCGTGTTGATCTAGATCCACTTTGTATTTCCAGGTCACTACGATACAACGTCTGGTAGATGTCACGTACTCGTCCGTGAATAAAACACGGCGGCGGAGATGAAACGTCCTGATGTCGCTTTAATTTGTCCCTGAAGCTGAAATAAACGAAGCTGAAGCTGGTGGTTGTTGTTTTCGCTGACGGAGCAGCTGAGCTCAGTGTGTTAATGAACCGTCCTGTCGTACACTAAATTAAAAGCTGTCTCTGCTTTGTTTGGTAAAGTTTTAAATAGCCTGCTGCTTTTCATTTCAGGTAGTTGGGTCTTTGATTGTATTCTCCACTGCAGTTTAAATGATTGATGCTGCTGCTTTTTTTTTTTTCCTTGAGAGCAGAAGGCCAAATATCAGTGAGGAGGCGGTTGTGCTGCATCCACAGCTACAGATATAATCTCACAAACAAACATGTTGCTAATGTAAAAAACTAACTACAAAACTGCATTTCCTTGCAGAGCTAATAGCTAGCAGCTAATGTGATGAGAATGGGCTCAGTAAACCTCTCTAAGTCCTGCCATTTGTTCAACAACTGTAATTCGTATCTGAAAAATGTTTCTACCATGAGACTATGACGTCTATTTAGTGTAAATAAAGTTTGAATAAGTGCGTGATTTTTTATTTTTGAGTAATAACAGGTTTCAATGTGAGAGCTAAAGGTACATCTCGGTGCAAACAGAGTGATAGTGCAAAAACCGTGACCATATCATTTCAGAAATGACACAGCGCGATGCAGCACGAATTTATCTACAATCTGATATCAAAACTGTTTCTGAGAAGTTAAAGATGCAGGAGCTACAAGTGATAAAGCACCGAAAAAGTTTAGAAAAAGAGCAGCGGCTGAGGAGAGTGATGATGTCACAGGTCATGTGACGCACTCAACATTCCGCAATACACACCCATTATGAACTCAGAGACGATCAAAAAAAAGCACAAAACTTAAACGGCGATAATTCAAAAACGGTATAAAATATCAAAAAAACAGAATGAGATGTGAGTAGCTGAAAGTCTTGTGTCTTATTTAAAGTTTTAATAACGTCTGTAGGTGAAACTATATCGGAGCAGTGACTCTTCAAAGAGGAACTTATTTCTGAGAAGTTCCACAGGTTTTTCATTTAATTTTTATGAGAAAAGTTTAGTAAAAATGCAACAATTCAAAAAATAAGATTCATTTTAGATAAAAGCAAGCGGTGAAGGACTAGTTAGCAAACGAACAAGCCGCAACGTTGACATTGATGTGAACGGTGCTTCAATCAGAGAAGAAGAAGAATCAAATGTATTAGTTTTGTTGAGGACGAAGCGTAGAAGCTAAAGCAGATTTACCTTGATGTGTTCCTGGAGTTGGGCCTCGTGTTGCCTCGACAGCTGCTCATGTTGCCGTTGAAACTCAGCGATGAGGATTTGTCGTTGAATCTGTTGTTTCTGTTTCAACGCCAGCAGCTCCTGCTGCAGCTGCTGCTCACGTACCGATGCCGCCACGCCACCACACCACCGCCGCCGCCGCCGCCACCACCGCCGCCGCCAGTCTGACAAGTACCTCCACCTCCGCCTATGACGGAGCCGGGTGAATGCTGCTGCTGACCGGGCGGAGACAACGAGGACACCTGCTGCTGCGACGGCGGCTGTTGCTGGTGATGGTCGACGCGTAGATCCATGGGGATGGCGGCCGGAGGGAGACGCAGAGGCAGCGCCGAGTTGATGTCCACTACAGACGAGAGAAGAAAAAAAAAAACTTTGTCTTTATTTTTAGCAACATTTTTGTTAATTTAGCAAAACGTTTGATCTGATAATTCCCACGACAAGTTGCCTTTTCTTTTCTTTTCTTTTTTTTTTCCCTTTTTGAGATGAAAACAA
Source organism: Polydactylus sextarius (assembly GCA_016801845.1). NCBI lineage: Eukaryota > Metazoa > Chordata > Actinopteri > Polynemidae > Polydactylus > Polydactylus sextarius. The sequence goes on from CM028925.1 coordinate 9,597,978, forward strand.
GGAGTTCGAGTCGTTTGTGATCCTACAAGACGCAGCGGTTGTTTGCACAGCGAAGGAAAGACGCCGCGCAGCTGAAAGGGATTAAATCAAAGCTCCTCAAAATGTTTTTTTAACATTTGTACCTGCTCGAGGGATACAGCAAAGAACAATATAAAAAGACTGCAGCGAGTAAAAGCTTTGTGATTCTAATCAATAAATTCTCTCATTTCCAGCAGCTTTGTGTTCTGTGTGTGTGTGTGTGTGTGTGTGTGTGTGTGTGTGTGTGTGTATACTTAGAAACACCACAGCTCAGATGTATAAGATAAATTACTTTCTTTTATTTGACGGTAAATTATTAAAGCTGCTGCATTGATCCAAAACAAAAGATCTAAATGTTTAATATCTGTCAAAAGTAATCAATCTGTAGCTTCCAGTTCCCATGATGCTCGCTGTTTCTTCGCCTTTTTTAAAAAAGCTGACCGTGACCTCTGATTAAAAAAAAAAAAAAAATGACACTGATGGGTTGTGTTTTTTTTTTCTGCTTTAGTTTCCTCCACAAACACAAACACACTCGTCTCTGACTGATGCTGCCAGACACCTGACAAAGATCACATTGACCCTGGCGAGTGGCGAGTGGCGAGCGGCGAGGCCTTGAGTCGAAACAACCTCCCACAAATCACTGCACAGGAAGCGTCTCCAATCACGCCACTTCCTCTCCATTAAATCTGAATAAATAGGAGCCGATTGGCTGATTATTTACCTCCGTGTTTACAGGGATCACGGAAAGAGTTAGAAACACTTTACCTGAAACTTTGTGTTTATAAAGAAGCAAACGCGACTTAAAACACTCAGGATTTTTTTTAGGTTTATAACATAAACTGAAGTGTGGAAACATTCAGGACGATCATAAATAAAAATCACTCATATCTTTTTCATTTCCTCTCTGATTTTTTTCGACAGGAGCCGAGCGCTGTGTGATACATCGACGTGCCACGTTTGAAAAATAAAACTATAAACCACTCGGAGAAGATTGCAGACGTTTTTTTTTTTCCTTCTTCTTGTGAACATCAGTAGCAGAGCATCACTTTTTATTAAAGCCACATGGCATCTTTTTAAAACTTCACTTCCTCTTTTTTTTTTCCTGCAGCAGGTGAAACACGCTAACAACACACAACAGCAACAACACGTGATACGACAACGTCGTGTAACAAATTTCACCAAAAAAATCGAATGTAAAAGAAGGAAAATGTATCTAAAACTTCTAAAAACAAAGTGTTTAATTTACATTTTCTCGTTTTAAGAAGCAACAAACGTGTTTACGTGAAGTTCACAATGAAATCGAGGTTTTTGTTTCTCTTTTTAAACCTGAATCTGTGACGATGAGATGAAGTCGTCATGGTTCAGTTCAGAGCTGACGTCAGAGGTAAACATGAACTGTGACCTGTCAGACGTGATTTTCACATCATTTTTCTTCTTATTTGACATCATTTATAACAAAAAGCAGTGATTTAAAACTGATGCTGACGTTCAGGGCAGAGACGTGATTATGCAGCTTCAATCTCATCCAATGCGAATCCATACACACACACACACACACACACACACACACACACCAAAGCGTCTCCTCGGACAAAATGTTCCTCCACGGATGTTGAGTCTCTGACACAACGCGACACACACTCCAACGTACAAACACACCTCGGACACCGTCGCCACACCGCCGCCGTCAATTACCCGCTGCACAAAAGAGGCAGGAATCAGTGTTGTCATTACCCATCAGTGCTCTCCTCCTCCTCCTCCTCCTCCTCCTCTTCTTCTGTCCAGCAGCCTCCTCTCTTCCTCCTCCTCCTTCTCCTCTTCCTCGTCCCTTCTTCCTTCAGTCTGTTCCCGTCAATGACAGTACGCTGCCTCCTCTCCTTCTCCTCCTCCCTCACTTTATGGCTCTTCGTTCATCCCCTCTCCTGTTTTAACCTGATGGGCGTCTCTCTCTCTCTCTATCTCTCCTCCCTCCCTCCCTCCTTCTCTCTCTCTCTCCTCCCCTCGTCCCTCGTTCGCCCAGTGGTGACATCACAGGGCAGTCTCAGGCATGCAGCCTGTTTATTCTGCAGCCCTCTGCTTTTCCAGGAACCAACGTCATGAAAACACACACACACAGACACAGACACAGACACACACACACACACACACACACACACACCCTCTCTCTCTCTCCCTCTCTGCTCTTTTCCCCGCTCGACCTGCTTTCTTTGCTTCTAACGCCAAGGAAAACCCTCCACGCTGGTTTGTAGCGTCTCGAACGTCTCGTCCTCAGACGTCCCATTCGGCTGCATGTCCTCCTCCTCCTCCTCCTCCTCCTCCACTTCTTCCTCCACCTCCCCCTCCACCTCCACTTACAGTATAAAAACCATCTCTCTCTCTCTCTCTCTCTCTCTTGCGGTTTAATACTGTGTGCTCAGATTCCTGGCGTGGAATTCAGCAGCATTTCCCAAACAAATAAAACCACAAAATGGTTTCAGGTGAAGTCGAGTAAGGACTTTCCCCGCAGGGAGGCTCCACACATATTTCAATTCTGGACGCTCGTGATGAAAAAAATAAATAAAAAAAATCAACCATTAACCATTAAAAGTAATGTTTGTTATCATTGTCACGTTACTATCTGTGTCTCACTGTTTCAAATGTTTGTGCGTAGCTGCAGAGAATTGTGGGAAAGTTTCTAAAGTGTCAATGAATTTTTAAATTTCATTTTATTTTTTTGGACACATTTTCAACGGTCTTCAGACTTTTTTTCTCACGCACAGCAACGTCCAGACTGACTCGATTAAGATAAACTGCCATATCTGCTCATCTTTGTATACAAGCGGTGACGTCAAACACGTAGCTGTGTTTACTGATGTGAGACAGATAGAAAGAAAACATGGGGGCGCGCTGCACAAAACCAAAACAAAGACCAACGTGACACGACAGTAACGTCTGTCGCTTCACCTGCAGCGGCGGAGTTTAGAGCAAAGTTTCCTCACGTTGGAGTTTTGATTAAACTTCCCTGAAATCTCCACAGCTGCAGATAATCAATGATTTAAACATCTCACAGCTTCACTGTCCTTTCATGACATTAGTGCAGGTTGTTTCACGCTTTCTGCAGCTTCATCCTTCGTCTTCTTCTTCTCTTCTTTTCTGGCTCTCAGAAGCTCCCTCCCACCTTCTCTTCCCTCCGTCTCCTCACAACAAATCACAATCTGTTTACATCCCCTCAGGCTCACTCCACAACTCTTCTGGATCCAATTGCAGATCTATTTATACCAGACAACGCAGAGAGCTGGCGTCTCTGATTTGAGACCCGGTTCGTCGACTGAACTGTGCATATATCTCACAGTCTGACCGGCTGAGCCCGAGCGCCGCAATGAAAATTTGGACGAGGTCTTTTCTTTAACAACCGTGCAACATGACGACAAAGACACGGAGATGATGTGCGAACAAAGGAAAAAAAGCAGAAGCAACAAGTTGAACAACTGTTGATGCGTTTTAAAGCCGTGAAGCTCAAGCAGCAGCGTGACCTCCGATGGAAACGAGGCCGAACGGCGAGGGCGTGACGGGAGCAGAACGTCTCGTTCTAAATGAAACAAGCTCCGACTTGCAGCGACCTGTGTGACGTCACAAAACGATCTGCAGCGTCGCCGCCGCAGAGGATGGAGACGGCGGAGACAAAACACGTGAAGCGTCAGGGTCTGAACACGACTGACACCAGAATCATCAACAATAAATCATCAGATCCACATACGACACATCTGACGAGTGTTTGAGACGTTCACTCTTCTGTTTATAGTGATAATCAGATAATATTGAAAAACAGGGTTAATATAAGCTTTTATTTTGTAACATGTGGTTTATTTACCAAATTTTTCTGTGAGATGATTAGAAAAATGAAAAATTAATTATCTTTTTGCTAAACAGTGAAAACAAATCACTTGTTTGAATTGAAACTGCTGTAAAATAGTTTTAATTTTACCAGCAGATAAGTCTGAGGCTGCACATGATGATTATTCTCATTATTTATCAATGTGTAAACTACTTTTTCTGCTCGATACGTCTGATTATTAACATGAAACTCAAAAATTCTCAGTAAGTAAGAAGTTTGAAGCAGCAACTGTGATTTAAACATTAAGTTAAGTTAAAGTTAAAGTGTAATAAAGACAAATTAGTGGTTAAATAAAACAAAACAAAAGGTGAAAGTGTCCAAAAAGGAAAACTTCAGGTGTTTTGTCGAGCTGCTGCTGCAGCGAGCGAAGCATAGTTACGTTTCAGGACTTATTTCAGAAATATTTCAGGACGTCTCTGACACCGGTCGCTCACACACGACACCGACGCTTCGGCCTCCCGCCAGCTCCGTATCCAAGACGACAGATTTGGAGAATATGTGATGAAGTCACTCCGGATGAATTTCAATATTTTATCATCCAGTGCCGGAGGAAGAAGAGGAATGCAGGGAAATAACCACGAAAACAACAACAACAACGGCAGCATGTGGAGGTTTGAAACGAGACAAAATAAAACTTGTGTTTATTCGTTTTGCAGCAACAGGCTGAAGAAAAGCAGCGCTCGGTTAAATCCTGCACATCTACAGTGAATGTGTGAATGACGTGAATTATGAATCAGCTTTTTACTATTTTCATTATTTTCTGAGAAAATCCAAAGTGTTCTCTGTGGCGTGAAAGAGTTTAAAGCTTCTCCAGTTATGGAATTAGCTGATGCATTATGCATAAAATACCTCCGACTCATTTCTCCTTCACATTACCTCATCTCCATCTGTGCCTCTTTCATTTCTACACAACTGAGCTGCTTCATCTCTGCTCCTCGACTCTGATTTCTCACCTGTCGTAGATTCAGGTGGAGGTGGACATGGAGGTGGAAGTCTGATGTTTTTTAAAACTGTGTCAGAAAAACTTGCAGTGGTGTATTTTTGGAAACGTGGTTTTACTCCGGAGACGTCAACGACAACAGTTTGACACGATTTCCATTCAACAAAATGGCTCAGTGGGTTAATAAAACCGACAGGAAGCTTCCGAAGGCTTAAAGAAATAAATTAACTATCAATTACAGCTGCTACGTTAATGCACCCACTTCAAAAAACAATCCAGTTGTAATCTTCTGTGCATGCAAAGTCGCTCAGGATGTGGTTAATAGTGAAATCACGTAGGCGCGCACACACACAAACACACACACACACACACACACACACCAACCTGTTGGGATGTGGTTGAGCGCCGACGTCTTCAGCACCTCCAGCGGCTGCTCCTTTCCCAGGATCCCCTCTGTGGGAGAGAGAGAACAGTCCGCTTCAAATATGGTCCGCAACATTTGAGACGAGTTTCCAGCCGAACGACGCCAAAGCTGATTGAGACGTTTTAACGAACACGAGTCCCAGAGAGAGAGAGAGAGAGGGAGAAGGGGAGGGGGTGAAAAAAGGAGCAGGAGGAGGAAGAAGAAGAAGAAGAGGAGGGTGTTCAGGTCATCTGCACAACGGCAAGCGCGTGCCGCGGCACCTGAGCGACCGCCCGATCCATGAGCGGTGGAGGGAAGGAGCGAGAGAGCTGTGATTTTGCAGAGAGATGATGATGATGATGATGCTGCTTCTCCCGCCGCCGCCGCCGCTCTAAAAATAATCTGTAAATGTGAGGGACACCGAGGGAGCAGCCTTTATCGCAGAGAGAGAAGAAGAAGAAGAGAAGGAGAAGGAGGGATGTTGGGGCTCGACTGACTGATACCGACTGTGCTCAGCATAGCAAATGTGGCTGGCAGCAGCAGCGGCGAGGAGGGATGGAAGGGGGAGGTGGTGGTGGTGGATGGGATGGGGTGGGTGGGGGGAGTAGAGGAGGGGGGAGTTGAGAGAGGAGGGGGGGAGGGAGGGTGAGAGGTAAAAATAGCTCACCCTTTTGTGTATAACAGCACATGCGGAGCACGCACACACATGCAGACACAAAGACACTGAGTTGCTGCTGCTGCTGCTGCACCGTGTGTGTGTGTGTGTGTGTGTGTGTGTGTGTGTGTGTGTGTGTGTGTGTGTGTGTGTGTGTGTGTGTGTGTGTGTGTGTGTGTAAGTGAGCGTGCATGTCCATGTGGGTGTGTGTGGGTGTGCGTGCAAGTGTGTAGGCTGTAATTATAGTGGCAACATGAAAAGGCTTTTGTAGCTGCCGAGCCCTGGGAAGACATGGCTATAAAAAGCAGAGCGACAGAGAGGGAGAGGGGTGGTGAGAAGAGGAGGAAGAAGAGGAGGAGGAGGAGGAGGAGGAGGAGGAGGAGGAGGTATATGGAGGGGGAGAGGGGGAAGACGGAGGTGAGGAGGAGGAGGAAAGATGGAGGAGAAACAGCGAAACGGTGCAAAAAAAAAAAAAAAAACGAGGATAAAATTTACATCCATTGCTTCAACAACCACTAACACACACACACACACACACACACACACACTCTATATCTCTACATATATATGCGTGTGTGTATTTTTAGAAATCATAGGCACCTGAGCCATTTATATATATAGATGTATATATATATACATAAATATATTCTGAGCACGAGGTTTAAAGACATCTGAGCTGCACAAACATGCAATTATTCCTTTGGATGCGAGATGAAAACCCATGTAAAATCCCTTAGGGGGAATAAAAGAGAGGAAAACAGTGTAGGATCTATTTGTGGAAATCTCTCTGGACTCTAGACTAACACACACACTCTTACTCTTACACACACACACACACACACACACTCTTAATTAGCCATGAAGCTGCAGGATGCATCACACACCGATTATGTGTGTGTGTCTCTCACTACGTTGCACGAACGGCTGCAAAGAGATACGGGTGTGGACTTGAACCGTCATGTTTGGTCCTGTTCAAACGAAGACACACACACACACACACACATACGCACACACACACGCACGCACACACACGCACGCACGCACTTATTTTCCTAAATGCTACAGCATCCACGGCGGTTTGACGCATTACGACTTTCAAAACAAACCTCAAGACAGGAGTCATTCAAATTCAAATTTGAATCAACTTTAAAAAAAAAAAAAAAAAACTTTTTCATTTATTTATTTTTTGTAAAGACGACGCGACGCTCGGTTCAAAATCTGCGGTCGAACGTCCAAACACGGTGTCAGGAAACACGAACGTCGCTGCTGCTTCTGTAAAACAAACAGATCCACATCGGTGATAGTTGATATCTCCTGATGATTCTAGTCAAATCACTTACACGCTGCTGGGTTTTTGCAATGGAAATGAGGCGCATCTCTGTGTGTGTTTTATGTATGTCTGTGTGTGTGTCTGTGTGTGTGTGTGTCTGTGTGTGTGTGATGACACCTGTGGCTTTGGCGAGTAACTCTACGCTTGTTTTTGCAACAAATCGCCGTCGGTCACTTTACATCTCCGGCGTTAATGTGGGGGGGGAATTAGAGGCGGACATCTTTGTCCGTGGTTATTTAGACAAAGTGTGTGAGACAAATGCAGCTGATACTTGATACACACACACTCACACACACACAGGTGTGTTTGCAACACACACATCCGATGGAGGGCGTTGTAATGAAGCAGCAAACCACCAAACGCTTCCTATACCTTGGCAACAGGGTCCATCAATCTTGAATGTAGCCTAGTTACCCAGCAGCCCCCTCCCTCCTTCTCCTTCTTTTCCTCCTTCCCTCCATCCTCCTCTCCTCTCGGTCCCACTGGGCGAGCATCGGGAGACGGGGGAGCTATAAATAGCCTCAGCTAGCCTCAGGCAGAGTCAGTCAACTCAAGCTAATGCAGCTACCGCTCATCAAAAACATGCGTGTTATAATCATCGTCGTGGTAATGAGCGAACAAAAATGGTGGAGGATGTTGTCGCCGTCGTCGTCATTGTCGTGTCGCAGTGTCACTAAAATATAGTTCGACCCTGAGCTGCTTGTTGTGTGTTAATGTGCGGAGTTGTGGCCTTTGTTATGAAGCAGAATGAGAAAGAGGAAGAGAGAGGAAGGATGCTCCGGCCTCATTACATTCAGCGCACTTCCGTTCTGGCGGCTTCGGTCCAGGGTGACTCCGTTGAACAAGGTGATCCAGACAGGAACAATACGATTAATCAAACACGACTCTCCTTCAGGAGCCTTTTTCCTCTGGGTCGCAAATTTGCTTCCCCCCCGAGGGCACCGGCTGACGTCATGGCGACTGATAAAAGAGAACGGGTGACCCCTGTGTGAGCTGCCGTCGCCACGTTTGGCATCACGGCAATGGTGGGAAACGACCACGTGACCCTGATTTCATGCTAGTAAAAAAAACAGAGCGGTAATGAAACCTGGAACGGACGTCTGAGTTGTTCTTTGTGCCGCTCGGTGAACGACGTCATTCAATACAAAACCACAAATCAGATGTGATTCGGTGATTTGACTGCGAGTGTTTGTCAAACGTCCAAAACACAACGTGGTTTAGATGTAAAACACAGACGATATTTATTCAACGAAGCGTCCAAGAGAGTAAGAGGCAGAAAAAAACGCACACATTGTATCTTATATCGTCTCTTAGCGCAACATCACATCACAACATCGTATCACAACATCGTATCACATCGTATCGTATCACATCGTTTAGTAGTCTCATCTCATCTCATCTCGTCCCGTATCGTATCATATCACATCGTATCATTTCGTACCGTATCACATCGTGTGGTCTTATATCGTATTGTGTGGAATAGTTACATGTTGCTCATACAACAGAGGCCTTTTTCTTCTCTTGTTTTACTGTTTGTTTGCAATATCTAAGTAAAAATGCTCCGTTTGTTCGTCATTAAAAGAAGGAGCATGTTTGAGTCGTCGCTGGACATTTTCATGCTCCTCGCTGCGCAATCGTCACATTGATTCCACCTTCTCACCATCTGTGCGCTGATATTTATCAAACACTGATACCAACACAACCTCTGTCTGGATTTCATCAGAAGCACAAATTAATGAAACCAATCAGTCGTCTGGTAAACGTGGGAACGAGCTTCAGAATCAAAGTGTTCAGTGTCTAACGCTGCCTGTGTTAAATCCATAGTTTAGATTTATGAATTTAATATGACTGTGACTGCTGGACAGGGTTTGTATGTGATTTGTTGGCTCATTCATAATTCAAGCAGCGTGAGTTTCAAGCAACTAACAGCCAACGGATGTATGGACACGAAATGCTGCTGCTGGATTTAGAGAAAACGGTCAAGACACTGATACCTTTAATTTAATCTTCAACAAACCGGGTGAAAACTGAACAAACTCCACTAATTCAAAAGTTTTATCTCTTTAAGATCAAACAGGATTTTAATTCACAACATGATGCATGATGGTAGCGACTGCGGAGCATAATTAAACTATGTAAAGAGCGTTGCAGCACTTTATAGGAAATCCAAATCTCCACAGAGCAATGCATCTCTAAAGGGTGTTTCCCTGACTTTCTCTCAATGCATTCTGGGAAGTCTTACATATAGAGAGATGGATGGACGCATGAATTATTGAACTGACCTGCAAGTGCCGCTTTTCATGTACATTATCTGTCTTTTATCCGGAGAGGTTTTCATATATTTAGTCGTCGTTCTCACGCAGTCGATTCTGATCTTAATGGACGTCATTGATGCTGCTACACTTCACTTGGTTGCTAGGAGACACATGATGCAACCGCGAAGCCTCACAACAACAAACACCCACAATATGAGACGAGATGACAGTTGCTCTGAAGACACACTGTTAAAAAGGTTTTTAATATTTGTAATTTTTTTGCGTCACGTTACGATGTGCGTGACTACCCCCGGAGCAGGGCCGCCGTGCTCGGTGTCAAACGCTGCGGACCCGCCGTGTCCATGTCGAAAGGCAGCGGGATGGGGCTCCAGGGCGGCGGTGTAAACCGTAATTGCCGCTGACAGCTCGTTGGCAGAACACAGTGTATCCAGTTTCTCGGTCGGGACGAAACAAAAGACACAGGGACAAAAGATGCGTCCCATTCCTTTCATTAGCCCATGTTCCCTCTACATCGCCTCCATCCCTCTACCAATTAAAAACAGTTTTCTAAAGAACCAAGAAATAAAAGGCCGTGATTAGGTGTTGTGAAGTTGTTCTGCTGCAGAATTTGCACATGTAGAAACTCAGAAAGTCAGTCGTCGCATTAGAGATTAGAGACCCCTCTGGTTGTGTTCTGGGTCGGACTGTTACTCATCGTCAGCCAAGTTGGAGTCACATGGGAGGTCAGAGCTGATGAACTGTCTGTCTGGCAGGAACCTCATCACGGGAGGGAGGGAGGGCGCGGCGCCGGGAACACGCCGCTGATGTTTATTTTGCAACCTGCCACAATTTCATAATTTGGTAGGTTTTTTTTTTTTTTTTTTTGCTGGATAGAAACAACATGTCAGCACAAGTGGACACAGAAAGAAACAAAAAAAAACGAGGTCTCCACGCTCGTATCACAACGAGCGACGGCCGCCCGGTCGTGTCGCCGCACGTTCTCAAATCCACGCGCTCCATATTTAGACACGCGGCGACAAACTAAAAAAGAAAAAAGAAAAAAAAAAAACGAGACACGGGAAACCAAAAATAATGACTGTTTGTTCACTACATGTGCACGTGCACATATCTAGTGTGTGTTCGTTTCTATAAATAGATGCAGGGATAAGCCGGGCCCTCTTTATTGCAGTGAAAGCTTTTAACCCCTTCACCCCCCTGGATTTAAGCAGCGCGATGTCGGTGCGTGATTGCGTTTGTTTGGAGAAAAGGGGTCAGTGAATTTAAAGCAGGATGAGAGAAATGTAAATCTATAAACTTTAACCTTTTTTTAAAGAAACACTTTTACTTCTAAAATTTGAAGAACTTTCTCTTCCTGGGTGATCTTCCAGTCCCCGGCCTCTTCTTTAAATCTTAGTGCCATTGCTGCCCCGTTAATAGTATCTGGCAGGTGTAATAAAAAGCAAATCCATTATATAGACTTATAGGCATCCAGAGATCAGAGTGTGTGTGTGCTGCAGTGTTTACCAAAGGAAGGTGTAAGACTCAAAGAGAGAGAGATTAGCATCCGAGCGTTACAACCACACAAATCGCAATTTAGTACATCAAAATAAAAATAGAAATCCCTGAGAGAAAATGCTGATTAGCTCCTGTCATTTGTAATGAAAGGAAATATAAAACTCATCATCACCAGGAGACTTTAATTAGAGGAAGAGCTAATAAACATGAGAGCTAGTTTTTGGTCGTAAGACGTGACGATACAATGAAGATGAACCAGGACGACTTGAGCAAACGATATTTAACATTTAGCGTTTAACGCCTCCGACTCGTCCCTCGAGCAGCTTTACACATGTGGGTTTGACTACAGAGTGTGTCGTGAAACCGTTTACGTCAGCGTCAGTCCCTCGCCGTCGCTGCTGAAAGTCTCTAATGACCAGATAGTAAAAGTCACTGTCGCACGTACAAAGACAATAAACACTGAGCGTGACATCAACCAAACAAACAAAGTCATTTTCTTACATTTCAAACTGTTTCTGAAGCGGAAACATAAAAACATCCAGTGTAGTTTTGATGTCTGAGAAACATCTTCTATGAATTTTTACTCTGATCTAAAAGAACTAAACTTAAACATTTTATCGTTTTAAAAAGGTGACGTGACTTGAAGAACAAAAGACAGTTTTCTGAAACTAAATAGATTTAATCCTTCCCGCCCGTTTCTTACAGCAAATTGAAAAGAAAAACTAGAATTACTGGTTCAGGCGAAGGTAATTTAAGCTTTGATTCAGGAGTCATGGTCAAAAACGTGTTGTTACACGTTACAGTGACCTTTGACCTTTGGTTGTTAAAACTGATTCAGGTAAATTTTAACAGTTTCTCCAGAGAAGCTCAACTTTTGTTTGATTAGTTTAGCTTAGCTTAGTTAGCGGAGCAGCAGGGAGATTTTACGACGATTTGTTATAAGTTGATGTATAAAATTATAGATTTAGTCACTGAATTCATGTTTAAATGGTCAAAACATGAAGCTGAAAAGAACATTTTCTTTCCTGCAGATTGTGCAGAAGCAGCTTGGACTTGTGACTTATGTAAAGTAAGATTATCTTTAGGGCCCATAAATTACAAGCATATATGTTACCCTGTGTGTGTGTGTGTGTGTGTTCGTGCATCTCTATGCAAATACCAGATAATGTAGAACTATCTGTTCCTCAGTTGGCTTCACATCCGTTTTGATATTTCTGCTAAACGTCAGTGTTTTTCTGTGTTAGGCGTATTATTTCACAGCGTTTGTGTTTTCACGTCAGCGTCACATCTCATCTCGCTCCGTTTAGCGTCAACAGTCTGACAACGATGCGTCAGCGTTCAGACCGTGTTGATTCAGGACGGCAGCTTGTCGAAAGCTCGTACATAAACCTAATCTTTACTAATGCAAACAAAACTTAACAACGGAATCTACGAGGAGGCAGAGGCCCGAGGCGTCTTATCTAACTCATTAACTTTATTTCATTTTCAGGTGTTTTTACGTAGAAACGTTGTGGCCGACGCCAAGCCTTCGAGGAAAAAGGAGGAGTCGAGGTCACAGGTTTTAAAACTATAAATGATGCTCACGCCCACACGGATCCTTTCGAAATAAAGCAGTAAAGTCTAAAGCAGTAAACTCCTGAATCATGTTCCGGTTAATTTTTAATTTTTTTCGTAGAACTTCAAGACGCTCATTCACAAATAATCACTCACAGCACCTGACTCTTCCAGAGACCAGCCAGAGTGTGTGTGTGTGTGTGTGTGTGTGTGTGTGTGTGCGTGCGTGTGAGAGAGAGGATGACTCACATGCAACCCAGTTCGTAAACACCACAGACTTTCCTGGAAAACCAGTTCATTTTCTGAGTAAGACGAATGGTTGCCAACGAGTGAACGGAGAGCAGCGTCGCCTCCTCCTCCTCCTCCTCCATCACCTCCTCCTCCTCCTCACTCATTAATAAGACGCTGCACCACCTGAGGAAACCGTCTGTCACCTTTAAACTAATATGTTCATCCAGTCATTGTGAATCTGACCGTGAACTAAAGCGTCTGGAAAAAAAAAAACTTTTACATTTAAATAAAATCATGAACCTTTTTCTTTCACTTTTAATTATTTACACATAAAGTCATTAAATATTAAAACCTAACCGACTAATCAGACATTACATTATTTAGTATTTCAGCTGATTATTTCTCTCATTCGTCATCTTGTCCTTTACTTACTTTTTATAATTTTATTTTCTAAAAACATGTTTACTGCAGAGCAGCACTGATAATAAAAGTTATTCATTGTTAAACAATAAAACCTCATCTTTATCACTAAAGTTTCAACCATATCTGAGGGATTATTGCCCCAAAACAATGTTTATTGTCTGATATTTGTAACAAATTCAGCTGCAAAAATTCCAAATCTAGATTTAAAATTTTTGAATTTTACCAATTTTGTCCTGGAGGAGACGGAGAAAACAACGTATTTGTTTGAGTGTTAAGATCTAAACCGTCAGATTGTTACTGATGTTTGATAAAATCATGAGAAAGAAGCGAAAAGCAGACAAAAATAAACCTTTAAAACGTCGACGAATCACAAACTGAAGATGATAATTAACTTTTTTTGTCATTCATGTTACTAAAACAACAACAACAGAGCGCTAAGACACGGAGCTGTAGGTGGCGCTAGTTAACGACACCGCTTGTGTTTGACTTTTTATTAAATATACTCTGCAATCGACAAATGACGACATTTACACAAACCGTCCCGTTTCAATAAGAATCAAATTTAAAACTTAGTGTGTGTGTTAGCTCAATGCTAAACACGAGTATAAAACAAATGTCGCCGGCTAATATGCTAAAGCCCTGGACACACACAGTAATCACTCCTGTTCAAACACTCCAGCCTGTTTACAGACATGTCCAAAACACAGACTGATATGAGTCTTTATCAGCTCTGACCCCTTTTTGTTCTGGGAAACATAAGCTCCGACAAAGCGTTTTACATTTCACTTTTCTAGGAAGAGATTTATGTTGAATGATATTTAATCTAAAAATCCTGCTGCTGCTGCTGCTGCCGCCATAATAAAGAAAATGACTAAGTCCAGGATCAAAAACATGAACGTTGTAAAGCTCATTTACAGATTATATTATATATGTGTATATATATAAAAAAAAATACACATACATCCCACAAACACACACTCAGACAGAAGTTGCTCACCATGAGAACAAAGCTAATGTTTTGTAATTACATTCAATTGAATTTAACAGCAGCAGCAGCAGCAGATGCAACCTGAAGCCACAGGATCAATTTCCTCTCGTCCGTTTTCTCCAAAGGACGATTACAAACGATGCAAACAACAAGAAAAAATATAAGATTCTCTCTCGGCTGCCGACGTCAAACGGAACGAGACGACAAATCAAAGCGACGTTGTGAATGTTTACGTTAAGTTTCCTCTGTTCATCGATTCAACAGCATCACTCTTTCAAATTGTGATAAAATAATGACAAAGTTATTTACAGTTTTACACAAAATTAAACGAAATAAAAACAATTTCTGATCTGCAGCGGTCTGCCAACACGTCTTAATGAGCAAACTGCACCATGGGAAACCTGTTTTTGTCTATTCACAGCTTAAATCTTTTTTTTATTTTTAGACTTTATAAAAGCTTTCAACTCACTTTTAGTCATAACACTCATCATTAATGAGTCTGCACGACTGCTTTGACTTAATAATTAAAGACCTTTTCAAACTTTTACAATCATAAAGATTAGCAAATTAGCCTTGAATTTAAATGTCATCATTTTATTTTTAAACTCTTATAAATGGAATGTTTTAGTTAAATTTGCAACAAAATGAGACTGTGAGAGTCTGGACGTCTGACATTTAGATTTTAAGACTGAAGTCGCAGAGGTGTTGAAGTCAGATGTCGACCGGTGTCAGAGTCAAAATCATCTCTCAGGATTAGCGCCGCATTAATTTTGTCGTTGTTGGCCGCGACGCGTGTAGGAATTAGAAAAGGCCCGTGTGATGAGAACCGTTGAGCCGCGTTAATCCGAGGTTGATTTAACTATATAATGCTCTTGAACGCCGCTTGGAAATTGAGAAAGTGGCGAAACCGTTACGTCTATCGGGGATGGAGACGTCGTGAAGGAGGGGGGGGGTTAAAGGTCGACCGGTGGCGTCCCTCCAGGTCTGGAGGTTAACGCCGCGGTGGTATTTATAGTGAACACACTCACAGGTGTACAAAGCAAACACAACAACCAGCGTGAGAAACTACAAACGAAGCTCGACCTCAAACCAATTAACAACTTAAAAACAGGCACGTGTCAATAAGGAAGGTTTGTTTAAAGGATTTAAAGAGTTAATCTCCAAAAACATGAATGAGAAGCGACAAGAAGTTAGGGAAAAAAAAGAGTTTTGGGCACAAACGTTTATAAAACAACCACAAATGACATCTTACCTTGGTGGCTGTGTGATGTCATCGCTGACAGGTCGATGGCGACGGGAGGGGCGGTGATGAAGAGCGAGCACCCAGCTCAGTGTGTGTGTGTGTGTGTGTGTTAGAGAAGAGTGTGTGTACAAGTGTAGATGATGATCAAGAAGCTGAAACTTTGAATGTATCTGAAGAATCCGCTCACGCCCGGAAACAGGAAGTAGACGTCCAACGGCGGCAGCCAATCGCCATGAGGCTTCAGGTTTAGATACGAAACTCCAACCACTGTGACCAGCACCAACCTAGAAAAACAAAAAGAGAACAATGTCAATAATTCTCTCTGAAACTAATATTGCCTCTATGATGTAACACTGATTTTTATTGATTTTTAATTTGTGAGGAACAAAGCGCTGATATCTTGTTGCGTCTTTGTATAAATTTAGGGAAAAAAACCAAATCAGATAGTTGAATCTCTATGAAAGTTTCATACACACGGCTCATTTTACAGTTATTTATAGTATTGATCTATCAGCGACACTAATTTGGAGACGACAACTGTTGACTAAAGTCTTGGATTCAACTTCCACAGTTTAAAGCTGATATGACTTGGACATTTATCAGCGTTAGAACGATTATATTCTAATTTTAAACAGCTTCAGCCTTAATTATTTAATGATTTGGCCAATAAAATATGTGAAAATTATCTTAAAAAACAGTTTAAAACCCAAAATAATCGATTTACCACTTAGCTAACAAGGCTAAGGCTTTAATTCAATAATTTTTAAACCCTGAAGTGAAAAAAGTGGGTTTTTTTCTGAAGTGTACGTATGTTAGCCAGCAATGCTAACATGACTAATATTAGATTAAGATAATTCACCAGAACAAAGCAGCTAATGTGGCTAATGTAGCTACGTTTGTATGTAACATCTTTTTCTGATAAAACTGATGGTCTAATCATAACTTCTGGTGAAAATGTTTTTGTATATTAAAAACATCTGTGACCTTATGTTAGTTATCTTACATTACATAGGTGAAAACAAGCTGATAAAAGTGTTTTTCATTTTAAAACAGCATCTTTTTTTTCTGCAACAACTTATAATCTATATCATAAGCTAAAATGTTTTAATCAGACCAATTATAGAAAACTAAATCTTTAAATATAACTGTTTTTTAAGGTAAAATACTGTTGCCGTGCAGATCCAAGATCATCAAAGACCTCATGTTCGGCCTCATGCTTACGCTGCAAGAAGCTGTAAACCAATCGGGCCATAAATTTCTTGTCCCAGACATAGTTTCTTCTTGACTTGGGAGCTCTAGGATTAAGAGTTAATATGGAAAAAGTAAGATGTATAACTTCCACTGAAGAAGTAGATGGAAGGATCCCAGTAGTTTTCTTTTTTTTGTGTGTGAAACACGTGAATTTTACAAAGCAGCAAACATCTGTTTGGTCTTTTTGTTGTTGTTTCTGTATAAATATAAAATAAATTATTGTTCTTTTCTTTGTTTTTTTTTTCAAAGAGTCGCCTGAAAATTCCTCAAACCTAAAGCACAAATGTCAGATATGATCACGGCTCGAGCCCGAAGCATCAAGTCGACTTCACCACCACAAATAGACGGGGTAAAACTGCCCCAGGGCAAAGTGGAGGGGTGGACAGGGGGGGGGGGGGTTTGGGGTGGCGGTGGCAGTGTTTGAGGAGGAGGAGGAGGAGGGTTAGTAGCGTGCATGTTCACGCCCTTGTGTGTGTGTTGGCTGAGGTCTCAGAGGTCTTCAGAGTGGGATGGATGCATGAAGAGGAGGAGGAGGTGGAGGAGGAAGAAGAAGAAGAAGGGGGGGGGGGGTCCTCAAGACCAGACAGTGCAGCCGCAGGACAAATTGCAGCCCCTACCCAACTGACAAAAAAAAAGTCGGTCACTGCACAGCTTTGTGATGGAAAAAGCAAGGCGGGGTATGAACGTGTGGAGCTGAAACTCCTGAGGGGAGGGGGGCTTCATGCAACACCATCCTCCTGGGGGGCATCTCATCTGTCTCAAGGGGGGGGTGATGGGGTAGTGTGTGTGTGTGTGTGTGTGTGTGTGTGTGTGTGTGTGTTAGCAGCCATTGTCCCTATTGCTTGATGCAGAGTGACAGATCTGGGGAGACAAGAAGCCTTAAAAAACACACAGACGTGGAAAATGGGTTAAAATAAAAAAAAGTTATGCACCAAAAAAAAAAAAAAAAAAAAAACATCTTTAAACAAAACATTAAATGTCTAATGTTACTTTAAAACTTAAAAAAAATGCAGCTTTAATGTTGCTTCAACAACCAGTACGCCCCCATTCACAAAAAAAAAAAGATTGACGCATGCAGAGAATTACCACCGCCCATCCCGGACCATTCACACACACTTTACGCAGGCCTGTAGCTCAAATTTACGCCAAAAAACGCAACTTATAGTAGCGACAGAGACGTTTTAATACAGTGTGTGTTGCGTTTAAAGCCTAAGGCTTCAATGCACTAAAAATAGCTCATAATAAACATCGCATATACACACACACATGCGCGCACACACACACATACACACACTTCCCGCCCGCTACAGAGAAATAATAAAGCGTATGGAAAATTTCTTTTTAGCTGAATAAGGTTGGAAGATGTAAAATAAGCTCCTACCGGATGGTTTTAAATGTAGAAATGAAGAAAGCACCGGGAGGCGGGAGCGGAAACTTCAGCCGGACATTGTTTTGATGAATCCATCGCATCCCCTGCCTGGATATCAACATCAAAGCGGCGCGGCTCGGCTACACGTTCATCCCGGGAGGACGCTCACCTACACGGGCCAGGACCGGGCCGGGCGTCCGCTGCATGAGTCCCTCTGGAGGAGGAGGAAGGAGGGAGGGAGGGGAAGAAGCTGTCTGTTTTTTTATTATTATTATTGTTATTGTTATTATCATTCCTCGTCCATGTTAGCGCCTCTCTTCTGGGGCTTTCTCTCCCTCTCTTTCTCAGGAACGAAAAGAAATCATCTCCTGACAGATTCCGCCATACTGGATTTTTGTTCCAGCCCCAGCAGCGTCACATGGAGCGGCCCTGCATGCACCAGAGGCGGGGTCAACCCTCATCACACTCACCGAGGAGGGCTGGAGGAAACACCGTGATTATGGCGCTGTCATTAATAAGTAAAAAGTCTCTGGGCGTGTCCTGTAAAGCAAGAAATATCACTGTAATAAACCAAAACATGCACTTTATTTAATTATTAATTACTTCAAACAGAAGTAATGGTGTTTAATTCGCACTGTAACGTTGTTATTATTGTTCTTACCATAGTATATTAACCATTTTTACTAGTTTTCTCTTCTTAATTGCATCCTTACAGTGTATTCATTGTTATATATTTTACATATTAACTATAAATAGACACACGAAATGCATATATTGTCAATACTGCATGCAAATAAATGTAACAACTGTATAGTTTCACATTAATCACATTAAAAAAAAGTCATTAAGGCTAAGACTAATACCTGGATTGTTAGCTAGCAAAGCTAAAGCTAGTTAGCTTACATTACATGAACGGAGCGAACGTTAGCGGCTAATGTGGCTAATATAGCTAAACAAATTTAGACTATAACCTCACGTAACATCTTTAATTAAATAAAATTGCTGGTCAAAGAGTGTTTTTTGTGTGGGTTTTTTCAGTTTAAAGTATTAGCTAATATAAGTATTCACACCTACTTAAACGGAACGAACGTTAGCAGCTAGTGTGGCTAATGTAGCTAAAGAAAGTTAGGGTGTGTATGCGTGTAACATTTCTATCTAATAAAAATCGTTGTTACACATGTTTTGTTTTTTTTCGGATTAAAATTGTAAATTTTTGAGGTTAATTTAGATTAAATACATTAATCCACGAAGTTACGTTAGCCCGTAAAGCTATGTTAGCCGTTACGTAAAGATACCTAAACATAACGAACATTAGCAGCTAATGTTGTGTAACAAAGTTGAGCAGTTTCTATATAACCTCCTTTTCTTAGGAAAAAAAACACTGGTGAAATTACTTTTTCATATTTAAAATAAAAAATAATGTGTGAACTTACATCTTAACCAGTGAAACTTGTTCGCTGACAATGCGGTAAGTTTCCTCAACATAATTAGCATTAGCAGGTAATTTAAATAAACAAGCTAATGTGCGCTGCACTGTCGCATCATTATGTTTTTTTTAATTATATTTTAACCAACTTTTAGTGTTTGTGATTGTGATATGTAAATTAAAATAATTTAAAAAAATAAATTTAATTTAAAAAATTATTGTAAAAAAATATATTTTTTCTAAAAAAAATTTTCTTATTTTATTGCTCAATTTGTGTGTGTGTGTGAGAGAGAGAGAGAGAGAGAGAGTGTGTGTGTGTGTGTGTTTTTCCCTTGAGATTGTCCATGATTTTCCATGTCTAGTGTGGTACACACATTTAACAAGTCACTCACAGGTGTGTTTAATTACAAATTAAACCAAGTATTACATGCATGAAACTACAACACAGTTATTTCTGACAAAAATACTTTATTTATGTATTTACAATGATAATTTATGTGAGTGCATAGTTCACAGATTAGCACAGTGACCTATTAATAACCAGAGTGTTTGTAAAATCCTTATCCTAGTTTATGATGTGTGTTATCTGCTGCAGAGTCATTATATGACCAGAATGTTCTTTCCAGTAGTCCAACAGATTCATAGCTTGTCTTAGTATCTAAAATTGACTTTTATATGAGTTAATCAAGGACGTTTGTATGTATGTTTAATTTCCTACAGGATCCTTGTAAAAATCTACTGTAAAGTGTTTATTATAGTCAATAAGAGAGGAAACTGGGAACAAAATAATGATGTAATTAATCAATAAAATACTCAAATGATTTTAATATGTTTTTTTTCCAATGTTTTCCATAACAAGGAGCAGCAAAATGAATGTTTTTTTATCGAATTCTTGCTCATTGCAACAAGAAACGCCTTCCCAGCTACCGTCTCTAATCTAATATGCTTTTATTTCCATTACTTTATATTTGATTTTGCATCTTAGCAGCCACCCACAGGCAAAAGTGTAACACCACTGCCTGGTTTAGCGAACTTGATTACTGTAATATGCTAAACTACATTCTACATGGACTAACATGTGAACAGGCTCCTTCTTTTTAAACAGAGAAATGTTCATTTCGCGGCCAGAAGCTGCAGAAACATGGCTGCGCTTCATCAGTCTGCTCAGATTCGTGGCATCAGCTCAGCAAAGACAAACAACATTACACCAAGTGTTGCATTTAATTTTCCTCCTCAGCGTCACACCTCATTTATTTTATCCACTTTAACTTTTCATTTGTCACTTCTAAATTTTTGCTGGCTGAAAGTAAAAACCCTCCTCTCTATCGGGAGGTCAGAGGTCAGGGTCCAGCAGCAGTGCTACATCTTGCTCAAGGGCACTTCAGCGCTGCAGATCCTTAACTACTGACCCTCCTTCTGTCGAATTTATTTTTAACTCTGCCCCAGCTCTGCTGCTGCTCGGCTACGACTCCCGTTCATTAATCGAGGTCGCTCGCTCGTCTTTTGGAGTACAAGCGAAGCCAGTTGGGACGGTCGTATCCATAGCAACAGAGGATTATAATTTCTGTGGACGGAGCTACGGAGCATCGGTTACGTAAGGCGTCTGTCTTGGAGGCATCTCTGATGTTGTTGTTGTGTTTAAGTAAGCTCTTCAGGGATAAACCCTCAGAGCTGTTTGACTGTAGACCAGCTTCCTCTGTATTTACTGCACATCAACACAAATGTATTTAAATCCGACTTCTTCATGTTTACATGTCGAACAACATACACTGATGTTTAAATAAAGGACCCATATATACTAAAAAATAAACAATTAATTGACATATTAATGAAGCTGTTTATAGGGTAGTAGATCTGCAGCTGTGTCATATGTCAAAATCTCAATGAAATAATAAAGATAACATTTTTAAAGATATAATGTTGTTTCTAGTGTTCATTTTGGTTTAGCGTGTTTACAAACATTACAAACTAATCATTTCTACATTTAGAAATATTTATTTCTGAGTAAAAACAAACAAACACTAGAATTAGGACTGTAACCAAATGTAAACTGAACCAAAACGTAGGTTAAAACAATAAGTTTGACTTGTGAAACTACACAGCCACAGCGTTGCTTGAAGCTAAATGCTAACATTAGCATACCAGTGCTTGCTATTGTAGCTAAATGTGTTTATAACTAAATGCAAATTGAACAAAAACTACCAACACAGAAGCAAATATAACATAAATGACTTTAAAAACATGTTTTGTGAAGTTAAATAGCTGTTGTGCCGATTTAAGCTAAATGCTAAATCAGCTGAAGTTAATGGGCCGTAGCTTGTTGTGCTACATTGCTAAATGCTAACATCAGCATACGAGCTTTATGTCTTTCCTTAGCCTGTTAGCATAGGTAGCATACAATTTGATCTCTATTTAATGCTAAAACTGTAATTAAATATAAAATAAATATTAACAACCAAAACACCTGACAATTGTTACTTTACAATGCTAACTTGAGTGTTAGCTCTCTTAGCTAAGTCTGTTAGCATAACACCTAAGGCTAGTAGGAAAACTATTATTTTTTATTATGCAAATGATATTTTTTTGATTTGATGGAAAGTTAAAGTTGTTTTTTTTTTTTTTTTACGGTTTTCATGAATATAAAGTATTACATTTAAAGCAGTTTGTGCAGTTGTAGCGATATTCAGAGTTTTATTTTACTTTTTCTGTCAGGGAGCACATATTGCTCTTGGACATCTGCATGTGTTTTGTTTGTGTATGGACTTTTGCTGATGCAGACATGCATAAAACACTGTGATGTGTGCGTGTGTGTCCAGAGCAGTGATGTCAAAGCAGGGATTAGATTGGTTTATATTGCCCAGAGCAGCACATTTGCAATTCAGTGAACATCACTCGCAGGTTGCCAAATCGCTGATTATGTTAGTTTAACTATTTTGCATCCAGTTTCCTTCCACTTCAGCTTTAGTTCTTTCATTTGAAGCATGTTTATTAAAGTTTATTGGCTAAAAACACAGATCCTGAGAGATGATGTTCAGAAAATACTGTGTGTGTTAGGAAGAGGAGCAGCGATGGGGCTGGAAAGTCAACAGGCGAGTGTGTGGGGCCTTGCGCAAACTACCGTTCTGCTACCACAGCAGACACATCACACACAGGCTGTGGACCAGACCACTTGCAATACACACACAACTGGCTGTTAGTGGTTTGAGAAGGGAAGCCGTCGTCTCACCCAACGCGGTCCCACATGAGTCGACCGCGGCGTGCAGACAAAGCGTTCAGGCCTCAATGTCGTAAAGAAAAAAACGTGCATTTGACAACAAGAGACTGAACATAAATCTATAGGATTACGTGAATTAAATTATTTATTTATTTAAAAAGAGAGATGTAAAATCATTCCAGGATCCCATGAAACTGGAGTGTTTAAGAGAGAAAAGAGAGCAAAAAGGAGCCATAAAGAGTTTCTTGTTAAAAAGAAGCAGAGTCGAGACTTCTTACGGTCGAGCCAGTTAGTCTAAAACTTTCCATCAAAGCGTCGCTGAGCTGCATGGAGTAATTACCTCTCACACAGAAACAGCTCCCAGGCCCTATTACTGATACTGTTTGTGTGTGTAAAGGTGTATGTGCTGCACACACACACACACATAAAGTAGATGAATATGCCTCCATGTTCTGGTCAGGCGGTTTGTGTTACTGTGTGTGTGTGTGCCTATAAAGTAACAGCACCCCAGAGCGTCCTCCTGCTTTTCAGACGTAAACCAGCTTCGCAGGAGCGATAAACCGAGAAATGTTGTTATGACGGGTCAGCCCTGGTCTCTGCTGTCCTGATGACGGCAGCGAGGAGCCCACCCAAAGCGGTGTGGGTAAAAATAGGCCTGAAGACGTAAAAACATTCTCATCAGTTCAAAAAAATATTTCCCACATAACTAAAAAAAAAAAACGGTATCTATTAGGAGGTTGTGATCCTCGTTAGGTTCAGTTGTATGTTTTCTCCTGTTCACTCTGACCAGGATTAAACTGTCCTCCATGTTATAAATCTATAATGCGACCACTCAATTTTCATTTTTCTAAATTTTATTTATAGACCTCACCGCCTTAAGGAGCTGCTAAGCCTGAAGGAATTTCCTAAGTCTGGTTTTTAATGGAGACATTGAGTGTCTCACTGCTGTTTCAAAGGGAAAACACTGACTTCTTGCCATGTTTTGGTATGAAAATGACTTTAATTTAATTATACAGGGAAAATATCAGCTCTTGGATCAATGTTTGTATCATCCAGTCAAAATCAGCTGCTACCCACGGCAGTAAAAACGTCCCCGTCCGTGATTCATGTGCCCGAATTAATCCGACAATGTTGGGAGCTGAATGAAGCCCTTTGCTGGCACGACGGCCAGAAAAAACGACGAACTGCAGAGAAACAGATTGATGAAATAAAACGTCTGTAAACCGGCGTCGTAACTAATGTCGTCTAACTTTCCAGCAGCGAAAGTTGAACGGAGAGTTTATAAATCTCTCACTCACTGCAGATTTAAAATGTCTAAATAACGTACACCCCAATGTTTCCACATCTCACCGCATCATGAGATGGTTGTATTTTTCCAGGGAAAGGTTTTTAGAAACGAAGGCCCAGTAAAACTTATTTGGGCGTGTGAGCCCCGCCAGCGCTGCCAACAGCAGCAGCAGCATATAGCAAAAAAACAGAAAAAAGTAGACAAACTCTGTTAAGTGTTCATAAAATATCTCTGACCTTGGAACGTTTGATAGAGAGCCACTTCTTTGTGATTTACTGCAGTTTAATGAATCTATTAGAAGTCAAAGGTCAAGCTCTGAATCCCCCTGTGTGTCAGATTGTTATTGATTCATGTATAATTAGCTCAAGGACACTTCAGCGGGATCCAGGAGCTAAAACCCAGATGTTAGAAGCCATAAACAGCTGCATCATTCAATATAAAACATCAGGGTTTTATCATGACAAGTCATTTCAAATTATTTTGAAAAACACCAGCATCAATTTCATTGACGGAGCAGTGAGAGGAAACAGTTGCTCTGTTTGTTTATGGATTTGAAACAGGAATAGATTCATCAAAATTATATTCAAAGACAAATATGACACTTATACAAATATATACGTTTATGTACTTTTAATGTGATTTATAATCTCCACAACAGAAACTGTGAATAGCGGGTTTTAAAATAACACCACACTTTGTTTCACCTTTGACTCTGTAACAACACAAAGAGCAAATAACAGTTTAGTGACACTCACACTCACTGTCTGTGATGATTCACAGCCGCAATGAGGAAAACTTCAGCCTGATAGTTTATGAGTAGGACACACTTCTGCACACGCAGCGACTTTTGCTTCCTGATAATATGATAATAAAACTACACAAAGAAACAAAACATAACATGTACTCTGTTACAACACCGCACATCAGTCATTATAATGTAATGATAAAACAATATAGATGTCTATTATTATATCTATTACTTTCCATTATGAGTACTTTTACAACTGGTTACTCTGGTTGTTGGAATTATAATGGACAAGTGAACATAAATGGTATTTATATCATGAGAAAGTAACAACTATTTTTACCTTTAATTCTGTAATAGAAGTTGATATATCTGAGCTTTTATTTACACAGATTGTTATATTCATATGTAGATTATTATTTGATTGTTTAAAACCTGGATTTAGGTAAAATTACAGAAATATTTGATCCAGGATGTAATATTTTTTATTACTTTAGATAATAATGTTTAAGTTTTACACTGAATAACAAAATATTATTAATAAACATGTGTTAAACTTTAAAAACAAGTTTAGAGATTAAAATAGACATAAAATAAACAGGTCATACAGTCTTTTATTATTTACTATCATGTCATAATTTTGTGTGACTCCGCCATCTTATGGAGAAAAAGGTAAACAACACTGGGGGCGGGGCTACCGTCTCTGACGTCATCACCGTGCGCCGCTCTCTGCCATCAGCCGCAACATGTGAAGAAAACATGGGCAGACAGTTATTTTGACGTTTAAATCGCAGTTTATTTTTAGTAAAACTACACTAAATTCAACGTCTGTGAAGAAAAGTGAAAGTTTTTAACTTCACATTTCGACTTTTGTGAGTAAATAAAAGCTCGTGAGTTTCTGACGTCAGCTTCACTGTTTCTGATCGTTGTTGTTTTATTAGCTTCACTAGCTCGTAGCTCGGTAACAACATGGACAACGTGGAGGAAAACGCTATAGAAATTCATGGAGATGAAGAAATAATCGAAGTCATCGATTTAAATGAGACGGAGCCTGGTCCTGGTGGGTGGATGAACTGTTTCTCCTCTAGATCCTGTTTAGATGTTTATTTCTGTAGCTGGAATTTCACAGAAAATGTTGATGTTAAATGTTTTTTTTATTGATTGATTCCGTATTAATCATCTCTGTCTGTGGCTCCGTCAGATGATCTGGCTGAAGATCTGGAGGATGTTGACTTTGAAGATGCTGGAAACGCAGAAGATGATGACGAAGGCTGGGAGACGGAGGATGAGATGGAGGCTGAGGTGGAGCAGGACGACAGCGAGGTCACCTTCTCCAAACACACCGGTAACAAACATTCACACTGCTGCATTTCACACACCGTGTTTCAGTCTGACACTGGTTTGATCTCATCTTCTTCTGTTCAGGTTCAGTCTTTTGTGTGAGTCTGGATCCTGCGACTAACAGTTTGGCCGTAACAGGAGGAGAAGACGACAAGGCCTACGTGTGGAGGGTGGCCGACGGAGAGGTTGTGATGGAGTGTACCGGTGAGTTTTAAAGGCAGATTAAAAACTGTCAAAGGCCAAAACCTAAAAATATCTGAAATAAGTTGATTTTAGACACAGAGTAATCAGGTCAACTCACCCAAATTAACTGATTCAGGCTTCACAAATGTGAATAATTGATGTTTTTAACGTATTTTATTATTTAACTGAGAATAAAACCACACATAAGAAAATAAAAACATCTCACATCCTAAATATGAAAAATTTTCCTCTTCTCTTTAATTTCAGCTTCATTCTTCTCATATGTTTAATCACATATTAATATAAATAAAGAAGACTGTTACATAACAGGTTAGAAACAACTTGAAGTTTACTTTCTGTATTTTTTTTTGTTTATTCCTCAGGTCACAAAGACTCGGTGACGTGCGCCGTCTTCAGCCACGACTCTTCGCTGGTGGCGTCGGGCGACATGAGCGGGATGATTAAAGTCTGGAAAGTAGAAACCAAAGAAGAGATCTGGTCCTTCGAAGTGGGAGATCTGGAGGTAACGAGCATCATTACAGAGAACCTGTGTGTGTGTGTGTTTTTAAGAGTCTGATCCAGAAAACTACAGCAGCCGCAGCCTCAGCGTGTGTTTGTGCGTCTGTTTAGTTTGTGCATCTGTAAGCACTCGTGTTCAGATTTTTATTGGGGCTGGAGGAATTTACGAGGAAATAAGACAGAAGGAGCTCAGACTGAGGGTTCCTTCTCGACCACGACTGCTGAGTTGCACTTCAGCTCATAATCACCAGAAGTTTTGCTCATTTGCCACTAAACTGTGGAGATTTAATCTGCGTGTAAAGAGGCTTTTAATTGGCGGTCGTCTCCTCCGTTTCCTCCTCAGTGGTTGGAGTGGCATCCCTGCGCTCCGGTGCTGCTGGCGGGAACAGACGACGGCAGCGTGTGGATGTGGAAGATCCCGGCCGGAGACTGTAAAACCTTCCAGAGTCCCGGGTGTCAGGCCACGAGTGGGAAAGTGCTGCCTGATGGTGAGAGACGAGGAAACAACCCTCACTGTGTTACAGTAAAAATTAAAAAACCCCACAACATCCAACTTCCTCCTTATTTACTGAATTTACACTGAAAGTTAAAGAAATTATATCATTATAAACATTCAACGGCCAAATGAAGAAGACATTTTATTCACCGTGTGAGGAAAAGTGTTTAAAAGTCTGCACAGGAAAAATTAATATAAAATAACCTGAAGAATGAGAAGTTTCTTGTTAAGGTTTTTTTTTAATACTAATAAATCCAGAAAAGTTAAATAAATTTAAAAGTAATGTGTTTTAAATGTTCACAACAAAAAGATAAAGGTTCATCTGTTAAACTATAACTTTTCTTATTAGTTTGTTATTTCAACAAATGAAAGAGAAGATTGATGTTTATTACAAGAAATGCAGATGATTATTGTGAAAAATCAATAATTATCTGTTTGTAAATATTTTAAACAATGATACACTGTTAACAAGATATTTTAAAACTGTTTAAATGTGTTACATTGATGCATATTGTGTTTGAAAATGTAACAAAGTTCATAATAAGAGTATTTATGTGTCGTCAGGTAAACGAGCCGTGGTCGGTTACGAGGACGGGACGGTGAGAGTTTGGGATTTAAAACAAGGAAACACCATCCATGTCATTAAAGGTAAGTTTGTGATTTAAAAAAAAAAAAAAAAATTAAACTGAGCTGTGGGTTCATTTAAGCTTAAGTCTCCAACGTCGTTAAAACGTCCTGAACAAACAGCAGAGAACAATAAATAAAAGTTGGTAAGTGAAGCTGTAAAAGTGGCAGATTAACAACCTAATAAACCGAGTGTGTGTAAACACGTTATATAAGATTCCTGTTTTTAGAAAAAAAAAAAAAAAGAAGAAGAGGGAGTTTGTGTCGTGTGAAGTTGTGTTGATGTTTCTGTCGACAGGTCAGGACGGACACCAGGGGGCGCTCACCTGTCTGGCCTGTAACAAAGACGGATCTCTGGTGCTGACGGGGTCGGTGGACGGCTGCGCTAAACTCATCAACACCGCTACAGGAAAGGTGGTTGTCATGACAACATGTATGTAGATTTATCACATAGAAGTTGCAGTTGAAGTGATCCTGACTGTCTGTTGTTCTTAAGGTGGTCGGAGCGTTTTCGGTGGAAGGAGGAAAAGTGAAAGAATCAAAGGACGATGAAGACTCCAACTCTGTCGAGTCTGTAGGATTCTGTAACACGTGAGTCACAACAACATGTTTCATTTAATTATTGAAATCAGAAAAAATGTGAGAAGAAAAGACCAAACCACCAGTCGTCAAACTAATTAAAATTAGAACAGTTGCTCATCAATTATAAACTGCTCGTCTCATTATATAAATAGATACTTATGTCGCTCACAGTTTCACCAACTCTTTTTAAATGTATTTGTCTCATCCTCAGTCTGCCTCTGATAGCGGTGGCGTATCTGGACGGGACTCTGGCCGTATACGACCTGTCCACTCAGGTCCTGAGGCACAGATGTCAACATGAGGTGAGAAACAGTCACAGCTGTAAACAAACGGCTGAAACACGACGTCTGGGTCAGTGTTTGATAAAGAACCAGAGGGTAGAAGTACAGACACTAGAGTAGAAATACAGACACTAGAGTAGAAGTACAGACACTAGAGTAGAAGTACAGACACTAGAGTAGAAGTACAGACACTAGAGTAGAAATACAGACACTAGAGTAGAATAAAATAACTTGGTAGAAGTTCATGTCGTCACTAGAATAATTCCCCAGTAAAAGTCTTAAAGTATCTAGTATTTACTGTACTTCAGTATGACAGTAATCTTTAATTATGTTGTGTTATAATTATGATGTATATTATGAAGTTTATCCAGCACTTTAAAACATGGAGCTACAACAATCTTCAAAGACAATGAATGAGTCTGAACTAAAGAACTAAAGTTGTTCTTTTTCACTAAATGTAAATGTGTGTTTGATGTTGATATTGTTGAAGTTTCTCCATCATCCACCTTTAAGATGGAGCCTCCATCAACCCTCAGACATGGTGTTGATGGTCTAAACAGTCACAGGTCGACTTAGAGTGAAAACACCACATTTACTTTCATCACTCAACACTGAAAATAGATCAGAGTAAAAGTGTCATTAAGTTAGGAAATGCAGTGAAGTAAACATGAACATACTGAAGTGCAGTTGTGAAGTATTAGTACTTCGTTGGTTCAGTTTATGGATGAAGTGTCTGTTGTCCTCCAGGCCGGTATCGTCCACCTGCAGTGGGAGGACTCGTCGTCCGTCGTCTCCACCTGCAGTTTAGACGGAGCGCTGCGTCTCTGGGACGGTCGTACTGGAAACATGGTGTCCGAGTATCGCGGCCACGCGGCGGAGATCCTCGACTTCGCCATTAACAGGTAACGACGGTTACAGTTACCGCTTCACTGAATTGAACTGATCTGGTCTGATTCTCCTCTGAACGCCCACGTTTGTCTCCTTCAGGGAAGCGTCTCTCGCCGTCACCGCCTCTGGAGACAACCAGGCCAAAGTCTTCTGCCTCCAAAGACCCGACCGGTAAAACGAGACGAGAAGAATAAAAGACGAGAAGAAACATTTTTTGGGAGAAACTTTGTGGATTGATCAGACTTTTCGTTCTCTAACTCTCTGAAAAGAACGAGTTTCTTCTTTCTCCTCAGGATTTTAAAGAATTCTCTGACGTTTTCTATTTTCATCAGTTCATCAGCAGCGATGATTTATCACTAACGAATGTAACTGAGAATAAAAAAACGTTTATGTTCTGGTTTGAGGACGAAGACCAGGTCTGAGACTAAACAAAGTGGAGTTTAAAAAGTGTCCTGCTTTTATAACATCCTGATAAAAACAAGATTCTCTTTGGTCTTCATAATGATTTTTTCTTGTAATTGGATTTT
Source organism: Polydactylus sextarius (assembly GCA_016801845.1). Lineage (NCBI taxonomy): Eukaryota > Metazoa > Chordata > Actinopteri > Polynemidae > Polydactylus > Polydactylus sextarius. The sequence continues at coordinate 9,628,141 of CM028925.1, forward strand.
TTTTGTTTGTTAAATGTGGAGTGTGTGTGGTCGGATCAGATCAGTCAGGAACTATCGCACCAGATTCTGATGTAAACTAAAATTGTAAATACAAAGTAATAAATAGTAATATACCTCCATCTGGTGAACCATTAAAACTCGTTTTCAACCGACGTCTGTGTCATTTGTGACTAACGTCCAAACTTTCTGTGACATTTTTTTGAAACGTGGGAAAAAGTGGTTTTAATTCAAGTGGTTTGTTTAGACTCATTGTTTGATTCAGTTTTAACTCAGATCTGTTTCATCTTTCTTATCAGATATGAGTGTCGACATCAGATGAGTCAGTATATGGGAGTCGATTTTCCCAGAACTACAGCGTAGATGTGATTAAAGGCGGAGGATTGTGACCGTGGAGGTGATTGGATTAAGAAGAACTGGGATCATAAATACCCTGCCTGTTAGAATAAGTGTAGCACTTTATCATCATAAGAAAAAGAAAAAACTTCTGTGTCTTCACTACAATGATGAATATCTGTTTAGAAACAATAGTTAACATGATCCGTTTGCTGCCAGACTCTTAAAGAGGTTTTTTTGTTTCCTGTTTTAATGTGAAGTGATGGTGGAGGATTTACTGTAACTTCATCACGCAAATCGATTCATCAAAGTCACAGTTTGACCTTTATTTTCAAAAGAACGGTCAGTTCATCGACAACAGTTTGGCATCATCTGAGCAGCTGACTCGAAAATTCAGCTTCTCTAAGTCACATTTTTTCAGATGTCTTCAGGAAAGACGTTTTCTTCTCTCTCAGACATCCAGACATCTGTAACAACAGCAGACTTGACCTTTGGTGACACTGTCCTTTCTATAGATCCACTTTAAGTTCTTTATGATAAGCTACTGGATCTTAGGAGTGCTCCAGCAGAGAAGCTCAAAACAGCAGGAGAGGAGGACTTGGACTTTTCTTTATCAGAGGATACTTGGGTTTCTATTCTCAAATCGGTTAATTCAACCTCCCTCTGTAAAGTGGTACACAGCTCATATTTCAAAAGCAAAATTATCCTCCATATACCCAGATATCAGTCCACACTGTGTCAAATACATTCACATGTACTGGTCCTGCTCAAGCCTTAACAACACTTTCTTGGGTGTTGAACATCAAACTAGAAGCAAACCCACTGACTGACTGCTCTGTTTGGGGTCATGAGAGGAGAACACACACATTTCACCCTCTGCCTAACTTCTGGCTCGATGAGCAGCTCTGCTCAGGTGGAAGGAGACTTTCTCTCTCACTCATGTGCAACGGCTGGAAGACATCGTGTCCTGTTTGAAACTGGAGAAAATTAGATACTCACTTCAAAAAAGAAGTTCCAGAAAGTGTTGGATCTTTTCTTAAAAGCTCAGCCCTTGAACACAGCTCAGCTATGCTACACACTTTCCACCCACTCCTAACTTTTGGTGTAATGGTGACTTATTACTATTATTTCTATATTCTTATACATCTCATTTGTTTATGCTGTGAGTGATGTGTAATGAGTAATGTCTGCAGCACCACACATTTATTAACAGTTTGAATTAGTGAATCTAACTCACATTTTTGACTTTTTTATTAGAAGATTCACTGTGCAAAGTGACAATTATGATGCGGACGTGTAGTTTTTTTTACCAATTTATATAATATTTTAGCTACAATACAAGATTTAACTTAATAATGTGCAACATTACTACGTTACAATAACGTAAAACGTGTCATTTTGCTCAATCAAAACACTCAGGTCATAATTACGTTAAATATATACGTTGAATTATTAAATAAATAGATGAGATTTTCCGCCGTGACGCCATGAATGAACATGACGTTGTTGATATTAGTCATGTGAAATTAAGAGTTAAGTCATCGTGACTTTTCCTTGTGAGAAGAATCTCTCCACATCTGTCGTAACCTCATCGATCATCCGCACATCTGGACGCCCGGGAAGTGATGCTGCTGAACATGAATAAACACTTGAACAGAAACTAAAAATAAATCTGGATGAAAGAGGAAAGAGTGAAGCTGAAAACGATGTTTGGTCTGTGATGCTGATTAAAAATATAAACCTTCTGTTTTAATTCTCTTTATGTTGATGAATCATGTCATTTCTTTTTCTACATCTGTGTGTTTATCGTTGTGAACCTTTAATGATACAGTGTTTATATTTATATGTTTATATATGCAATATTTGGACTTTATTCAACACGTTTAGACTTTGTTGACATTTTAACTTCAACGTTGACTTTATTCTCAGTCAAAGTAAAAAAAAACAACAAACTTCTTCCTCTCATTTTCTTCTGATTCGTGTCTCGACTGCTCCGTCTTCTACGTCACAGTTTAGACACCGACCAGTGAATGTGGCTTCATCTGTCTCTATTATTGTATTTATGACAAATATTGTTTGTACAGTTTCTGTGTGATTGTGTTACTGTGTTATTCAGATCCTGATAAAGACCAGAAACCATCTTTAGCAGAGAGGAAACTGCTAATGATTCAGTCTAACGAATGTCTTTCCTAACACCGTCTCAGCTCTCGTCATGCAAATTTTTCAAAAAAGGAAACCGCCTCCTGGTTCTTCTGGTTCCTCTCGTTCTTCTCACAGCGAGAAAAAAAAAACAACCATCCATCAGTTTCCTGCATACAAGTGCTGCTTCCTTGTACCTGGATTCTCAGCTCATGTGGTCATTGTGTGTGCTGCAAGTTGCATGTGCATAACTCACACAGACAGGCGGTAAAAATACACACATGTATACAATAAAACATGTATTGTACAGCAGCGTTTCAAGCAGCGACCGGGAGAAAATAACACCTGTCAAGTGAAGGCGTTGAGTGACCGCAGGATATTTTTCTCATCTGTCACAATCGTTTGTGTTTGGCCTCAAAGGTCAAACTGCGTAAAGACAAAGGCTTAAGGGAGTACCACCTTTAGACCTGTACGGAGCTGAGGCCTGATCTATTAAATTGTAGCTCGTATTCCCGCTGATGACAAAGGCTGAACAAATCGGGCGAACTGAGAGAGAAGGAGAGACAGGTGCTGCTGCCAAAATAAACACGACTGGAGGAAGAGGAGACGAGTGACGAACCCATTAACAACATCTGTTTCATAAAAACACGCTCAGGAAAACCACTGCACAAAACTGGGTACGAAATATTATAAATAAGTCAATAAATAACTAATTTTATTATTTCACAAAATAACTGAAATTATCTTTAATAAACAACTATAGTGTGGAAAAGCTGAAATAGCAGTTGTAATAATAAGTAACATAACCATTTAACTAAACACATTTCTTTTGCAGTTTGAAAAAAAAAAAAAAAAAGAAATACTTCTAGTTTCTCCCTGTAGCAGCAATAGTAATAATACTACAATAAGCTTTTTGAGATAATGCTAAGTAAAGTTAGCTTGACTAGGTAATGTTAGGTGACATTAACCTCAGTAGGTAACGTTAGCTTGGCTAGATAACATTATATAATATTAGTTTTACTAGATAATACTGGATATCATTAGCCTGGTTAGATAAAATTAGCTTGACTGATGATGTTAGCACAATTAGGCTATGTTAGCTTAACTATATGACATTAGGTAATGTTAGCTTGTCTAGATAACACTAGCTAATATTAGCCTGACAAGATAATGTTATCTTGACTAAATAGTACTTGATTGTGTTAGCTTCACCAGTTAAATTACGTTAGCTTTTGACTAGCTAACACTAAACATTGTTAGCTTGGCTAGATTAACATTAGCTTGACTAGATTTGACTAGAAAATGACTAGTTTGACTAGTTATATAATGTTAGCTTTAGCATGACTAGCTAACACTAGACAGTGTTACCATGACTACATAAAGTTGGTTTGACAAGATAACATTAGCCTGACTGGATAATGTTATAATAATGTTTGATTAGATAGTGTTATTTTGTGTGGATAAAACTAGGTAATGTTAGTCTGACTACATAATATAAGTGTGACAAAGTAGTGCTTGATAACGTTAGCTTTACTAGGTAATATTAGCTTAACTATATAACACTAGATGATGTTAGCATGACTAGATAATCTTAGCTTGTTCAGATAATGCTAGCTAGCATTAGCCTGACCAGATAATATTAGCGTGACTAAACAGTGCTTGCTGACGTTAGCTTGACTAGATAATGTTATGTTGACTAATGATGTTGTATAAAGTTAGCTTTAATATGATTAGCTAACACTAAATAATGTTAGCTTTACTACATAATATTGACTATATAATGTTAGCATGACCAGATAGCATTAAGTTGACTTGATGACATGAATGAAGCTAACTGTAGCTCTTATTAGTGTCTTTTGGCCACTGTGGTCTGTAGGTGACTCCATACAACATCAATTAATTATATCACATTACATTTTTCCATTGAGAGTAAAAATAAACCCGATTAGATCACTGTGTGTTCCTGGAAAACCAAGATGCTCCATCTCTTTCTCTGTACTGTGAAGATGTTGTGGTTTCGTGTCCAGCTTGTCCTCCCTGTGTAGTGTCTCAGGAGACGTCCACGGCCTCAGGAACGTCTCTGTTTAAAACCATTATCTGACTGGAGCCCGTCCATCTCCTCCACCACCAGACCTGCTCCTGAATATCAGCAAAGGAGTCTTCCGTGTTTGGCTAACAACACGGGTCACCGGCAGCCCTCCATCCAACGCTGTGTTTAAATACGAGACGTCCATGACAGCTGTTATGAATTCATACCTACAGACATGTTGTATGTATACGTTTGAGAATGTCTGGGGCCAAATACAACTTAGCATTTGTTTTACCGTACTTAGGATATATGGCCGAGACTAACACTTTAATTTTCCACTCTTTACACTAAGCTAATTGCTACCTGTCTCCACTTTGATATTTAAAACATCAAAGTGGGATGAACCTTTATATAATCGTGCCAAGAAAAAGACTATGATGTATTTATAAAATCTAATCCTTCTAATAAGCTTGTGCTTCGAGCCTTGAACTGCTCTGACTCACTGCATCTCTGAGAATAAAAGATGAAAATCTTTTTTTGTTGTTGTCAAAACTCAAGTACATCTGTTTAATGTCTCTCAGCTTTGTTGCATTCCACAAATGCAGCTGCTTTTAAACTATTAAACAAAGTTTTGAAGTAAATTAATAAAGGCATAGAACTAAGTATTACTTTTCTTGTAAATGCTCTGTATCAATGTCCTTTGTCATTTATTTATTCATTCATATAGTCTATCAAAGTATCTTACAATTAAATTAGTTAATTTCATTTAATTTGTGTGTCACTCTTTGGCCCTGATGCCACAAAAATCTCAGAAAGCTAAAAAAACATGCTTTACAATCAATGTAACTTGTTTTACATGTCACTTTTTGTGTTTAGTTAATAGTTAATAGTAGGAAATGGTATAAATAATATAAAATAAGTAGAAATATGTTGTAGAAAAGATGAACACTTGAGCATTTGAAACAACTCAAAGCCTGTGGAGCTGATTTCCAAGCAGGCTGATTCATATATGAGAGGATAAACAAAAAAATAAAAAGGTCAAAGATCATCTGACGCTGTTGCCTCATCTTCAGTGTGACCGACGACCCTCCTCTGTCAGGAAAAACACAGACGTACAGAGTAACCTCCTCCCTCTTCCTCCTCTTCCTCCTCCTCCTTCAGTCAGTACTTCCCCTTCAGAGCGTCTCACGGTTTGTGTTGAGGCATCGGTGAACAAACTGGATCTGAACGGATAAAAGAAGCTGCTGTCGTTGACGCCGGAGGTTGGGATGCAGGAGGACGAGATATAAGAAAGATATAAGAAAGTCTGGTTTATCTCAATCTGATTTGGCAATGGATTGTTCATCCCCCAAAAGGTAAAAAATTGCAAGTTTTCTGTTCATCAAAAAATATAGAAAATTACCCCAAGATTTAAGTTATAACAGAGCAGGTTTACATGTTAATATCATTTAATCTGTGGTTTAATTTAGGATTTCTTTAGAATAAACAGAAAAAAAAAGTTTGCTTCAATCAGCTTTTTTTCTTGCAAACACATGGCTGGAAACGTGTCTCACTTTCTAAAGTATAATAGAAACAAAGGGAACTGTAACTCCAGAGCAGCAGCTGATTAATTATTGATCAATAGCAGCCTCAAGTCCGTTAACATCAGTTTGTGTCAGTGGTCGAGGAAAACGACGATGAGAAAGTCAGCGCTGCAAAGCTAGAGTTTGTTGATGCTATGTTGTCTCAATCGGCATCTTCCTCTACTTCCTCTCACAGCGAGCAAAAGCAGTTATCAGAGGACAAGGATGCTTTTTCTGAATATGTTGTTGAAATTATTGAATCTGAACCTCTGATCTGTTTGTAACCACAGGAACAGAAACTCTCCACACTTCCTTTCACCTCATATATTTCTTCACGCCCATCTCCGTCTTTTAACGTTAAAGTAAAGTTCATATAGGACTATTTCACCCTCCTACTGTGGGTTTACCTCATATTAGTCATCAATGTAGGTTAACATAGCATTGGTTTAATTAGTTTTCTAACATTGGTTAATTAAATGCAAATTAGCATAGTGCTAGTTGTTAGTTTTAAATGTTAGCAGATAGTTTGATTAGTTTGCTAATGTTAGTTACTGTCACTTTTAAAAATTTACATACTTCTACAATTACAAAATTTCACAGTGTGACTGCTGACTGCTGGTTAGCTACTTCTGGGGTTGTGGGTTACAGTTAACGAACTGCATAGTTTCTCTTCTTTTGCTCTGAACTGTTTTTTGTGTTTGAAAGTGAAACTTGAAGATAAAGAAACTGAAGATAAATTCAACATGAATAAACTATCGCTGTGCAACGCTTAAACCACTGGAACAAATTTAACCCGTTACATATCGTAACCAATGCTAACTGCTAACACGTTGATGCTAATGGATGTGAAATGAACATAACTTTAGCTACGTTACGTTATTTAACTTAAACATAGTTACCAGAGTTCAAATCGTTTGCTAACACTAACTTATTTGTTATGATGTAATGTTTGAAATATTAGTTTTATTCAACGTCATCTTCTTTACAGGGAAGCTGCTGCAACTTGATGGGACAGGAGTTGGACTTGGACCAGGAGGACGTCTCCAGATTTAATTTTCAATGGATCACAACGACTCCAACTCCCTCCACTCGGGGGAGCAGCTCATCTACGCCATCACCGTGCCGCTGTCGACCTCCATCATCCTGGCCAACCTCATCATCATTCTGGGCATCGCCTGTAACCGCCAGCTCCACAACACGCCCAACTACTTCTTCCTCAGCCTGCTAGTGGCGGACATGTGTACGGGCGTGGCGTTGCCCTTCATCCCATTAATGGGTCTGACCCGGGAGTTGAGTTTCAACTCCTGTTTGGCTGCTCACATTTTCCCAAACTTCCTCTTCTTGGCGTTTCTCTTCAACCTGGTGATGGTTCACTACGAGCGTTTCATCTGCATCACTGACCCCTTACATTACAACAACCTGTGGATGCATCGCAGTTTTCCTCTGGCGTTGCTCACGGTTTGGCTGCCGCCACTTTTATTCGCGTGTCTGCCGGCGTATGGGTGGAATAACTGGACAGGACTGGACTGGAACGGTTGTAGCCAAAACTTTACTCCACCTTCAAACTGCTCCACCTGCTGCTCATATCGTCGAGTCTTTCCCAACGCCTTCATCTACCTAGAGGTGTACGGCCTCGTCCTACCCGCCATCCTCACCATCGCCGGTATGACCGGCCGCGTCCTGTGGATCACCCGAGGTCAACTCAAGAACATCTGTCGCCTCCATCGTTCGGTGGAGCGAGGTAACCAGGCCTCGGACCGCGAGCAGAGGTTGAACTTCCGGTACACTCGCTGCGTGGTCGCTGTGTCGCTGACTTTTCTAGCATGTTGGGTTCCCTACCTCATCTACATGCACGTCTGCATCGCGTTTTTAATCAGCGACACCAAGTGGAACTCCAACACTCACATCGTATTGTCTTGCACCGGGATCGGGAGCATGGCGGTGGTGCCGCTGGTGCTGGGATTGGCCAACAAACAATACACCGAACCGGCCTGTAAGGTTTTCAGGAAAATCCGCGACAGGTGGAGGAGGAGGACGCCGAGTTCGGGTGAAGTGGCAGTTTGAGGAAACACTGCATATTCAAGATAGTTTATATTTAAGATGTTTTATATTTAAGATGTTTCACTGTTAACTGATTCACAATTTATATGTAAATTATAACATGAAAATTCAACACAAGAGCCACCTGTTTTTCAAATCACATATTCTCATGTTTATACAAACAATAAAAAAAAAACCGCTTCCTCTTTCAAAGGCTTGATTTATTAAATGTGTCTGAGTTCAGTTAAATATCATTTAATAACGCTTCACCCTAACGACTAATTATATTTCACAAAATTACATATTAATTGTACGTTCAGTGGCTAACTTTTAGTTGCTGTTATTGTTAGTTGATGGGAGTAGCTTACACGTTTATTTACGTCCTTAGGACATAAATACATAACGGACTTGAACAAAACTATTAAATAATTAACAGAGAAACACATTAACATGATGACAACTCGATCATTTCATTGGAGGCTTCGAAATTTGGGACACACAAATACAAAATAACCAGAGAAGTAAAAACAGTGATGGAGGAGTTTTTAAATTGTACTAAATTATACTGCAGCTGTGATATGTCACACTAATTAGTAATTAATCCTCCGTAGACCAGATGGTCCAGTGGTTCACTGATTGGCCGACGTGGACCAAGATAACTTCTGAAAGATGCAGCCACTCGAATTGAGAAACTTTGAGATTTCTTTAACAATTTAGGAACATTTTCAAGTTTAACAAAATGGTCCCCGGTTGTTTCACGGAGCATCACAGAGACGTAAGTTTAAAACCAAGCCTGAGGTTAACGTTACAGGACAAAGGGTTGGTGATAAATTATTCACAGAGCGCCATCGTTCTTGAGAGCTGAACTGTTAATTCTCACTGATAACATCTTGAAGGAAGGTTAAATAAATCTTCCCGTTGTATCGGTGTTGTATATCCTAAATAAAGCTCAAAGAGCCGCAGCATATCCTTGTTTCTGGTCGTTCTGTCATGTTTACTCCCACGGTGTTTATCTATATACTGGTATGTGAGCCGAAGACGGGAGAGCAACATGATGAGATTAAACTGAAAAAATGGCATTTGCTGTAAAAATCCATTCAACGGAAATGAGATTTTTACACGAGACTTCAGTAAACACAGAATATAAGTCGAGTTATTTGTTTGCACCACCTCCAACAAACAAAATGTGATTTTAAATGGGTACATCCAGTCCGTGGGTGGAGGGGAGACAGAGACCGTCGAGACGAACGAGCTGAGGAGGAAAAATCCAGACTTTAATCAAATTAAAGAGCAAACAAATGTCCGAACTGTTGTGGGACATTAGGAGATATGAGATATCATCATGAGGTCAGGGTACACAGGCTGCGTTCGTTCATTTACCCGTTTCCAAGTCACGTTACAGAACGTTTTCCACATCACGTCATGTACCTGTGACGTGTGTCGGGAAAATACGATAATATCGGAAAATAAGAGGAGGAGCTGATGACGGCTGTCGGGTTTTAACTCGTCTAGTGTTTCTAGTTTTACCGTTGGCATAAAAAAAACCTTAGTTTAAAGTGACGTGAGAGAACGTTAACTTTATTTTCTGGTTTTGCTGAATTTACCAGAAACAACTGTTACTATATTTATTAGTGATGTTTTACAGCAAAGATCAATATTTAAAGTTAAATACATGTAAAATAAAAAAAATATATATATAAAGTCTACATTTTAGTCTGTCTGTGTTTTAGACTGTGTTGCTAATCTAACTTACTAATGTTAGTTGACATGACATTAGTTAATGTGACTTAAGTTTAATTGTTTTAATTGTTTCCGGTTTTACCGTTAGCACAGAAACCCATTTTCCAGTTTTGCCAGATTTGTTTGGTTTTTATGTTTTAGAACAAATACTGTGAAATTTAATTTTCTTTTGAGTTGCAAGAAAAAGATGAGGACATTTAGTAAACAAGTCTTTATTTTGATTTTATTAATTAAAGTTTTTGTTTTGGAAACGTATTTCCTTCTTGACGTTGACAGGATGTGGACCAACAGCACAGAAACACCTGCTTTATCCCACAAGTTCCTTATTTCATTCTTCCCTTCATTTATAAACCTTTATATCCTGATGTTGTTCTGCTTTATTCAGATTTAGCTCAGAGAGGAGCGAGAGAAACATCTGCTGAAATATGCACTCGATGATAACAGCAACACAAAGAGATAAGAAAACGTTTAGAAAAACAGCCCCGACATAAACAAAATGTCTCCAAACTTCACGTACAGACACTCGGAAAAATGTTCAACCTGCCAAGAAGCTGTTCACTGCACTAGAAAGCTCACGAACATGAAAGATTGATTAATGTGTAATGATTCTCAAAGAGTTTCATATCTTTAAATTACTTTTAAATTAATTTGAAGCCTGTAAATTCACATTTAATGGGTATATAATGGTGTAATGTTACAGACGGACGGAGGACTGGGCGCCGGGCGGGTCCAGCTCAGTCGTCGGTGTACTGGGAGCTTTCTGACACGACTCTACCCGCCTCCACCTCCACCCGGATCAGCAGCCGTTTCTTGGCGCCGGGATAAACCTCCGGGGTGACGGAGCATGATGACGGAGGGATGAAGGTGGTGGTTGCCGGGATGATGTCGAAGGTGGTGGTGGTGGGTTCTGGGGTTCGTGGCTTCTTTGGCGAGCATTGCTTCAACGGCAGGTGAACGTCTGCATGCAAGTAAGGACTTGGATTGGTTGGTTTATTTTTTAGAAATCTGAGCAAAAGAGAGGTTTGATTTTAGTGGAGCTCAAAACTTTTGCCACGAGGATCATGCTGCGTATGAAACAGATGCAGTTAGTTCTGTTTCTTTTGGTTCATTAGCAACAAGCGAGTTTTTATGGGGAAATGAAAATAAAACTGTTCTCACCTTGGTTGCGCATCAGTTCATACATTCTGCAAAAAGATGAAGCAGAAACAGGTGTTAATGTTTTAATTAACGAGTCAATTAAACCATCAAGACCTGCACCGATCACCTACCTCTGCTCCTCGCCCTCCAGCAGTTTGCGGTAGGTGGCGATCTCGATGTCCAAGGCCAGTTTCAAGTTCATGAGCTCCTGATGTTCGCGGACCTGACCGGCCAAGTCCTGTTTGGCGCGTCTCAACGCTTCCTCCAGCTGCCCGATGTCGTCCCTCGCTTTGTCCAGGTTGTTTTCACCGTCTGTCCTAATGTCGTCGATGTCCTTCTTCAGAGACTCCTCCTGTAGGGAAAACAGAGTTTAATTAGAGTTTAATTAGAGTTTATCATCGGCTGAGAGATTAAACATGCGATCCTGACCTTTCTTTTGAGAGCGTCCAGGTCTCCGTTGAGTCTCTGGATGAGACGCAAGATGTCGGAAATCTCCCTTCTGATGTCCCGAGCTTCCTGCTCACGTTGACCTGCAGTTAAGACCATGATGTCCATCTAACAGGACGGAAACATGAGTGAATGATGTGATTTTACACGTATTTAAACATTAAAAAAAACGTTAAATCCATCACCTTTTTCTGGTGCCACTGCTCGGCCTCGTCCCTGCTTCGGGCGGCCATATCTTCGTACTGCATCCTGACGTTCGTGATGATCTCGTCCATGTCCAGCGAGCGTCTACTGGTGTTGGGTAAGACCACATTCTCATTCTGGACTTGAGACTCCAGCTCTTTTATCTCCTGCAGGGGGCAGACATGAGCAAATGTTCATCTACTTTTATATTTAACAATCAGCAATTTAAAATAAATAAAAAAATCTTGTTTTTTGGGTTGGGGATCGTTACCTCATCGAATCCGACCCGGAGGAAGTCCAGTTTTCCCATCAGGTCCTCCAGCTCCAGAGCCAGATTCACTGCCTCTAAGTTGCCTTCATCTACTTCCTGTTACACGTAAACACACATTAAACACGTATACAGGTGGAGGTTTGTAAGTTTATTTATTATTAATATTTCCGTACCTTTTTGGCGACGATAAAGTCGTTCTCCACATCAGCTTTCTTCAGCAGCTCGTCCTCGTATCTGCGAATGATGAATGTATTTTTTATTTACCGTTTGATAATGAAGACACCACGGTGGATGTGTCCGTGTCGACCTGCTGACCTCTGCTTGGTGTCGTCCACCTCCTCCTGGTTCTTCAGCAGCTCGTTCTGCAGCTTGTCCTGGTCTTGGAGCAGGTTTTCAATCTGCTCCTCCAGGTCGTTCTTCAGCTGCCTCACGATGTCGTCGACCTTTCCCTCGTAGTCCTCCTGATCCCTCAGGATCCTCAGCTTCGTGTCCAGCTTTTTGTTCTCGTCCTCCAGGTTTTTCACCTTGAGAAGAGAAAAACAAACCGTGCGACGACAGTAAACGTGAGGAATGTTTTACACGCTGTTATTATCTGGTTCATGTTGATAATAACAGGTGACGACATGTTATTATGTTTATGGAAACGTGTTCAAATATTCATTTAAATTTTTACAGTTGTGTTAATTTTTTACTGTAAAACCACAACATTTCTGATTCAATGGTGACTCATTTATTTATATCTGAGAGGTTTCTAAATGTCCACTAGGTGGCGTCATACACATACATCATACATCGCTCACGTGCAGTGAAGCTGAGAAGTAAAGTCACTTTTTATCTTTTCATCTTTTCGTGGCCTCAGGTCACAGATTTAATTACAACAGCCTGAAGCTTTTATTTTTTGTTTTGAACTTGAAGTTGATGATGAAAAAATATAATGTTTTAATAAAATGTTGCAATGGTTCAACGATTAGATGAGAAAGAAATTAATAAATTAAAACATATTTAGATATTTTTTTCCCTATTTTTAATCGAAATATTTTCATTATGAATGTGTTTAAATTAATAGCATTTTTTCTTATATGTAAAAACAGTTTATATTTTATTTTATATAATTTTATTATATTTATTTATTTTTATTTGTTATTATATATATATATATATATATATATATATATATATATATATATATATATATATATATATATATATATATGTATGTATAAAGATATAAATAAAATGTATTTTTCTTATCTCTTTAAAACAAATGTCTATTTTATTTTATATTATTCTATATTTTATTTACTTTTTTGTCTTTATAAAAGTTAAATCTTTAAAGTTTATTCTTCTTTAGTAATGATAATAAACTAAATACTTGCAGTAAAAAAAAATAAATAAATAAATAAAATAAAAACATAATAACTTACTTTGTCAATCAACCTGACGAACTTGTCGTTGAGTCCGACCATGTCGTCCTTCTCCCGGGACTTTCCGGTCCCGTCGATCTTGTTGGTCGGTTGACTTTTAACCGGTCCCGTGGTCCCGGGGGAGTAGGACTGGCTGCTGTAATCTCTGGGTTTAGACATGATGGAGCTGTAAACACCGACAGGACGACTGGAAGCTGCGGAGCAGAGCGGTGAAGGCGACTCCAACCCTCCGGGTCACCTGCTTTTTAAAGTGGACAGGGTCCACCCATCACCTCTCCACAGCTCCGCATGCGACCAATCAAAAGACGACAAGTGCCAAATTACAGGGAGAAAAATGCAAAAGTCAACACGAAATACTTGAAATTCAACCTTGAACAAGTTTGTCCAAGAGTGCGTTGGACATCAGGAGCCAATGGCACCAGAAGGGGGCGGATTCGTGCGTAAAATCCAGGTATAAAACCCACCTGTATCCTCCGCATCCTTCAAGTGATTCACACCTTGATCAGCTCTCTCATCCAGACGCCGTCATGCCGTCAAACACCGCTGCTAGTATGTTTGGTGGAGCCGGGGGAAGAGGCTCCAGAGCGTCCGTGGCGAGTCTGGAGGGGCTGCGTAACGTGATGCGTAACGAGCCGGAGAAAGACTCACCGGCTGCCGCTGCCGCTGCGCCAAAGACATCAGCTGCTCCTAAAACACCCGCTGCTCCAGCTGCACCTAAAGATGACAAGCAGATGATGCGGGGTCTGAACGACCGTCTGTCCGGATACCTGGACCGGGTGAAGCAGCTGAAGGAGGAAAATGAAAACCTGGAGAAACAGATCGATGAGATTTTGGCCAAGAGGCAGGCACCTGTGGGACGAGACTGGGATGAGACCGGGAAACCTCTGGATGACCTCAAAAACAAGGTCTGTCTTCAGATTAAATCTGTTCATTCAATTTATTTTCTAATAGAATATGAAAAAATAAAGATGAACTGGTTTTTAAACAACAGATTAAAGATATCACCATGGACAACGCCAAGCTGATCCTCCAGATCGACAACACCAAACTGGCAAATGAGGACTTCAAGAACAAGTCAGTTTCATGTAGTTTGAATTGATAAAATATTATTTATCTATTTATTAGAAAACATGTCTCTTATTTAATGGTTGTGTTGATTATTGTCGGGTTCTGCAGGTTGGAGGATGAGAAAAGGGCCCGTAAAGAGCTGGAGAAAGACCTGGAGGATCTGAAAAAGATCGACGAAGACAACAAGCGGAAGTGTGATCAGACCAAGAATGAGATCGACTTGGTGAAGGAGGAGCTGGATCGCCTCAAGAAGGAACATAAAGACGTGAGGAAACATGAAGTTTAAGATCTAAAGGTTCAACTGTGTGAGGTTTTCGAGGTGTTGATGTTGAAACTCTGGTTCTCGTAGGAGGTGGACGACCTGTGTGAGAAGATCAAGAAATCTGAGGTGACGGTGGAGATCGACTCACAGAACTCAAACCTCGACGAGGTTCTCAACAACATCCGCCTCCAGTACGATAAACTGGCCGAGAAGAACCTGAGGGACACGGATGAGTGGTACCAGCGTAGGGTGCGTCCGCCGGCAGAACGTCAGGTGTCAGCTCAAAGTTTGACGACCTCTTCTCTGATCGTCTTTGTCTTGTTTCCTGTTTCACAGTTTGACACCATCAAGGTGGTTGATGCCAAAAACACAGAGGCGTTGAATTCTGGAAAGTCAGAGCTGCAGGAGCTGCTGAAGCAGAAACAAGTGATGGAGATTAAGATCCAGACTTCTGAGAACACGGTAACTGAACGCAAACAACACAAGATTGTTTATGTTTGTCACGGCGACGTAAAATACAATAAACACTCAACGATAACACACAGGGTTGAGGTTTGAATGTCTCATTTAGACTTTTAGTTTTTCTTCAGATGAACAATCGATTTATTCAAATCTTAATAAAAACACCTGTATCTTTTTTTTTGGTGCACAGAACAAAATATTTACACAGTCTTTTCTTTATCAGAGCATGTCAGGAATGATAAAAGCTGCCGCAGGGCGGCTGCTGCTACACAAACATTCCTGACTATCTAGTTATTATCCTCGTTACCTGTTGCTTTAAACTCTTGATCCCTCTAACTATAGATTGTAGTTTGACAGGCCACCTGGATGAACTCATACTTGCCACAGAAAACAGTGTAAATGCCAAAAAAAGAAGCTCCAGAGGTCTCTGGTGTCTCCTGGAGCTGATATCAAAACCAAATAAACAACTTCTGTTTTTCTTTCAGATCCAAAAACTCATTGAAACCATGACGGACGTCAAAGCTGAATACGGCCAACGCATGGCGCCTCTTAACAAGTATGTAGTGGCTCTGTCAGAGGACCTGAAGAAGATGAGGGAGCAGGTGGAGCACCAGGTGGAAACCAACAAGAACCTGCTGTGTGTCAAGTTGAAGCTGGAGGCAGAAATCAACGGCTACCGGCAGCTGATCCACGGGATCACTGCTGACACCGAGAGGTGAGAACCACCAGAAACACTTCATCAAAGTTGATTTTGTTTGTTTGTTTTTTTAAAAAAACAACAAAAGGTATCGACAAAACACATCAATCCACTGGTGAACTTGTTTCCCACTCGGTTCGTTAGCATACTTATCCTCTTCTTCCAGCTCGGACTTTTCTTTAGAGGATGCTCTGCTCAGTGGTAAGTTTTACAGATGTGGACTCAGCATGATCAGGTTTCTTTAATTCAAAGAAAGACGAGGGTCAACGTTGGTCTCACAATCCAAAAAAAAAAAAAAAACCTGAACCCGACCCTCGTCTTCCTTAACGTTGATCTGTAGATTTGAACAAGCCAGAAAGGTGTAAGCAACATGCTAACGTAGACGTGTTTTCCACCTTTCTTCTCTTCAAATCCACAGGAAGCTGATTGCGTTGATAACTAACCCTCACTTCACTGTTGATTCAATGAACTGTTTTTAAAACCTGTTTGTTTGCTTTTTTGCCAAGAGGAAGTGGGAAAGATTGATGCCACATTTGTCAGTGTGGGAAATACAAAGCAGCTGGTTAGCTTAGCTTAGCTTAGCTTAGCTTAGCTTAGTTTAAAGACTGGAAATGGATAGTTCTGTCGTCACTTTGCACCGTGTCTCTGCATGTGATCACACACACTTTTAACATTCAATGTGACAATAAAACTTAAATGTTTTTTGTTTTTCTGTGAATCTGACTTGAGTAGAAACTTGAAACTTTGTAAAATCTGATTTTTGTTTTTTTGTTTTTGTTTTCAGACCAGCAAAAGCCTAACAACAGCATCCCTAAGCAGCCGGAGGAAGTGAAAGAAGCAGTAGAAGAAGAAGCAGCCCCCGTGAAGCAGGAGAGCGCCGCCGCTGATGAATCCACCGCCCCCGTTAACGCCGCCGCCGCCGTCGAAGCGTCAGACGTCGTCAAGGCCGAGGCGGCTGTCGACACCTCCACCAAAAAAACTAAACCCAAAAGCAAAACTAAGAAAAGCAAAACTAAGAGTTCATCCTCCTTCTTCCTCCTCCTCCTCCTCCTCTTCATCTTCTTCTTCTTCTTCTTCTTCCTCTGAGTCCGAGAATGAAGATAAAAAACCTAAACATGAGAACGAAGTTGCTGCCAAAGTTGTTGAAACTTAATCTTTTGTCTTTCAGCCAAGTACCACATTCAAATCATCATGTTGCCAAACCTGAAGTGCTGCTGTTTGGTTGCTACGGTGACGGTGTATTTGCTCAGATGTCACTGAATAAATATAATCGATTTCGCAGGAAATGTTGTTGGTTCTTTTTATTATAACGACAGGCTGACAGTAGACTGATGAACTAAATAAACTGACGTAGCCACTTTTAATCCAGTGACATAAAGTCTAGAAATAAATAAAAATGATGCTGCAGAAATGAATTATAAAGATAATTAAATATGAAATCATAAAACATTAATACAAATAAAAATTTGGTATTTTGGCTTGAATTTTTTTCAAAAACATCTTTTATTTTACATATTTTTGCTGTTGTAATATCAATGAGAAGTTGATCAAACCTTTTTAAGAACATTACTTTTAATTTTTTTATTATTTTTTATGAATTACTTGTCAGAAATATGACATATTCAATAGATGTCAACATTGGAAATTTTAAAATTTATTTAAATAAATTAAAAATAAATATATGTTGATCAAAACCTGATAAAATTATCATGACGGTTTGATTTAATAAGAATACATGCACAGTTTGTTTTTTTTTTTTTTTTAATCAAACAATCATAAGAAAATGTTTGACCACAGGAAAAAAAAACCTGCTGCGGTTTAATGAAGCTGATAAACAAATATCATCTATTATCAGCTCCATCTTTTATCTTTTGAATCATGTAAATAACTGAGTATTTATGAATTTCTTTGTAACTTTCCTGCTTCCTTTAACAATCAACCGCTTATATAAGTTTATTAAAAGCTTACCAGCTTTACTTGAATATAAAAACATAAGTTTCAATTATGTATGTGTATTGAACTCAAATTAGAAATATTTTTGTAGGAAAGAGCGTCAAGAGCGACAGTTTGATAAGAGTGATTTAGTTTTATTTTTTCAAATGACGATGGTACAGACGACATGAAGCACAGAGGAGACTGAATATTTCATGTTGATGGGTTGAATGGGTTGAGGGGCAAGCGAGAGGAGAGATAGATAGAGAGAGTACCAAATGGAGTAAAAGATATCGTATCAAAAATGTTCTTTTTTTTTCTTCTCATATATATATTTATATAGGACTAATAATTCTCTTTAACTATGCAAAGCAAGGAATGCCCTTTTTTCCATTTATCTTGAGCCTTGGCTTTCCCTACATTAGAGCCGACATTATTCTTAAAAAAAAAAAACAAAAACAAAAACAAAGTGGACATATTGTTTGGGGTTTTTTTTTTTTTTTTTTTTTAAGAGGAGCATCCTAGATCCTGTTGGATGTGGAGTTGAGTCTTGATGTGACGAGTTCAGGCGAGTTTGATTCTCTGATGTTGTGTCGGGGGAGTCGACCTCAGCGGGAGAAGGTCTTTCCACTGAAAAAGAAACAGAAACGTTAACAAAAAGCCTCCAGGTCTAATTCTAAGCTATGCTAAACATCTCCATCTTCATGTTTACTCCACAGATACGGCTGATATCAGTCTTATCTTCCTTATCGTCATTTTTCTGATCTTTGTTTGTTCTGGCGCTGAAACCTGCTGGAAAATTCCTTTCGTCGCTGCACGAACCTTGTAATTAAAACTTGACGACGATAAGAGCCAAAGAGATTCCTCTTCCTCGTGTCTTTGACAAACACATTTAACTGAAAGCATCTGATACTTGCATTTTGGTTTTATTTTCCTGACACGTTTGTCACCCGCAGCAGGTGGCGGTTGTAGGGGTTCCCAGTAACACATTAACCACAGAACAAAGACTCTTTGTGTTTAGTGAGATTGGATTTCTCAGATATTTCAGAGCTACGAGGTGAACCTTGTATATCTGCGGCTTTAAGACGGATTTTACAGAGAGTTGAGCTGTAAAAATTCCGTTAAAACTCGACCACACGCCCCGAAAACACACAAAACATACAGAGCTGCAGATTGTAGCTGACTCATAAAGACTTGAAGATGCAGAGATTAGAAAAAAAAATCATTCAAGAGTCATGAAATATTGGCTGAGGATTTTCAAAATAAAATAAACTCACGAGATGGTTTTCATCTCCTTCTTCTCGGCGTCGGGTCGAGCGCGGTTCAGCACCTTGAGGAAGTCTGACGTCTTGGCCCTCATGCGTGTGTGGATGTAGGCCTGTTGGAGAAAAACAACACAAAAACACATCCGGGTTGAGTACGATCGGATGTTGAAATCACCTGATCTCGGCTTATTTTGACAGACGACGTTTACTCTGCACATAAATCACAGGAGTCGTACACAGACTCCTACTTGTCTGTGTGTAATATCTCAATTGTTTGTTGTTTGAGTTCTTACGAAACACTCGTCTCTAAAACGTCTCTGATTAGAGGTTTACAGTTGAGACGAGTCTCACAATGCGAGTATCGTTTACGCAAACGCTCTAAAAATCTGAACAATGGCGGAGGAAGTCGTCCTGAAGTCTGGCCTTCGTTTTTAATGTCACCTGCCACCGGACTTTCTATTGTAGAGAAACTATGACTCGACAACAGACAAAGAAACAACGAGCTATTACAGAGGAGGAGGAGGCTGAAGACTGTGATTACAGGAGAGTTTATTTCACCCTGTTGAGCCAGAACCTGCTCAGGTGAAAACACACACACAAAAACAAGATATTTAACATGAAGATGTGGATGTGAACTGACCTTGGAGCACTTTATGTGGTAGTGCAGATAGTCCCTGAAGGTGTGGATGAGGTTGATGGTGTTGTCTCTGGCGTTGGCGTTGGTGTGACGCGGGAACAGAACTAGAAATTGAAAGAAAAACAAACGTTTACATCGACGAGTGTGTGACAGGTCAAAGAGAAGACGGAGACGTGTTTGAACTCTGTGGACGCCGACCGAAGGTGATGTATCCGATGTTGTCTCCGACGGCAGCGTCCGTGTCTTTCAGCTCCAGCGGCGGCTCCCGGTGGCTGAACAGCACCTGAGGAGCCGTGTGACTGGCTCGCCGTCCTTCCTTAAACTCCTGCACCAACGCAAACAGATTTAGACTGAATCTAAACAAACTACATCAGAGATATTTTTGATACTTTATTGATTCGCCGCCGTCACGAACCTGCATGAAGACTTTTCCGATGATAACATCGTCGTCGTCTTTGAACACTGTGCTGAAAACCACCGTCACTCTGTCTTTCTTGGCCTCCACATACCTGAGGAGACACCACACGTCAACGCTTTGACTCCTTCTACTCAACCGTGACAAATATTTCACTATTTCTTTGTCGGTTCCTGCAGGTTTCAACAAATTAAACTTGACCACCGTGACACCGAGAAATGAGTTTTATAACACGTACATGGACTCGTCGTCTCTGTAGTGGACCACAGCTCTCTTCTCGCCCTCTTTTCCTTCCTCCTGGAACTTGAAATATTTCTCAAACACTGAGGCGAAGCAGTTCCTCTTGAGCATCCCCGCCTGGTGGATCACCTCGTCTTTGTTGGCTGGTAGCGCGTCCAGGTCGTAGAGGAGCGACACGTTGTAGCCTGGGAGGAGGAGGACAAAGATTACAGATTAACAACTTTTAAGAGAAGGTGTCGCTGATTAAAAAAAAAAAGAAAAACCAAATAAAGAAATGATGAGAAACTTACCAGCTTCTGGTGAAACCAGAAAATTCCCATAGAGCCTCTTGAGCAGCTGAAATTAAAAACATGACATTTGCGTTTATTTCACTTCTCTAAAATACAGAAAAACATCACAGAAGAGAAGTCAAAGATCAAACAGCTAATTTATGCATTTTGATTTTTCAAAGTCATCTTTAGAGTTTCTGTGAATGAGCACATTGTTTAAGGGTGAAAAGAAAAGATACACAATGTCAACAGAGTAAGGCAGCAGGAAGGGGGCGTGTGTGTGTGTGTGTGTGTGTCTTTAATTAAAGGGGTCGCGTTTCGTTTGCAGCACATGAGCCTCCTTGATAATAGTCAGCTGTCACTGAGGAATGAACGGAGGTCGATGGAGCAGGAATATGCAAATCACGCTCCAGTGAGGAGATAAGGTTTGAGCGACGGACGTCTGAGAAACATAATCAGAAAAATCTTTTTCCACTTCATTTTAAATTCTCCCTCCTCCGTTTAGTCGAGTGCGATGCTGTTAAAGCAACGTTTGTCTTTCTGCTCTGAGCTTTAAGGGAACAATGAGGGAAGTCACTGGACGGCAGCCAAGACACACACACACACACACACACACACACACACACACACACACACACACACACACACACACTGCTCACAGTCAGCACTTCCTCGCCTGGGGTGAGTCACACAAACTCACTTCCTGTTTCTACTTGAAGCCTGAGCAGCAGCTTTCTTCCTTACATGGCCACAGAGCTCTTATAGTAGAGGTGTGTGTGTGGGTGTGTGCATATGTGCATGTGAGTGTGTGTACGCTGATACAGTGATGACCTCATTCAGCTCTTTTTTTTTTTTTTTGTTGCTGAATACTTTAATATTTCAGATCGACACCAGACAAAGATCAGCTACTCGTTCGTCAGGTGTTTGTGTTGCAGAGGTTCAAACATCTCACCTGCTCTTCTAAAGAAGAGCAACATCACTGATAAAAATCAAAAACACACAGAAAGACAGACTGCTGACCTTAATCAAGTTCACTGGTCTATTTTTGCAAAAGAGGAAGAATGCATGAGAAAACCGTGATGGCGTTTAAAAGAGTTTAAACTTCAAAGTTGAAATTTCAGGAAATCTGAGATCATAGTTTCAACCATTTAAAGTTGAAGTTTTCCAGTGTTTGTGTTGTAACATTTTCCAGACGTGTGTCGTACCTCGTCAGCTCCGTGCTCCTGCAGCTCTTTGTAGAACTTCAGAGAGATGCTGACCATCACTTTGGTCTTGTCCCCGTTGGGGTTGGAAATGTGGTACAGGACACCATCGAAATCTGCAGCACAGATGGAAAAACAAACCAAAAAAAAACAGTCACTTTAAGTACGATTACTTCAGCCAGTTTCATGTGCGGGAAAAGACACTTTGTATCTAAGAAACAGGTGAATTACATCACAGGAAGATGACTTTTAGGAAGATGTGTCACTAACAGCTGCAAAACATGGAAATATTAACGAAAGACTTGAAAAAAAAAAAAACCCAGAGACAATTTGTTCTGGTCTGATTTTGTCTGTTTTAGTGGCTGACTGAATAAAAATACCACAGACATTGTTACACCCCTTCCCACACGTGTTTATATACAGAACTTATGTGTAAAAGTAGATGTGCGACTGTACAAGATACAGGAAACCACGAGGGACATTTTTAATGCAGGTTGGGTTTGGTAGTGGAGAAGAAATGGTTGAAACTATCGGTGTGTTTCTAGAGACGTACTGATGATGATTAAAAGAAGCTGAGACGTTGTGAAGTCGACGTGTAGAAGAACGTCGTTAAGCAACAACGTTGTGGTTTAAACTTAAACAAAGACTTTAATTGAGCAATACTGATAAACTGTTACATCATCTCACCTGCAAATGTCACATCGACTGCCTCTGGTTTGGTTCTGCAGGGAAACAAAATCAGGATATTAAAGAAGCGTCAAGAGAAAATATTAATTTACAGTGAATAAAAGAACCAGTCAGACACAAACTATTAGTCAATTAATCAATAAATCAACCAATAAAAAAATAAATGTCAATGATTTTAATCATTTTGAAACAAATTTAGAGAAAAACAACTAAATATTCTCTAGTTTCCGCCTCTTTCTCATATCTTTGTATTTTGGACTTTTGTTCAAACAAAGTGATGTTTTACAACGACACTATGAACTCAACTAAAACTGAATTTAACCTGCACGTTTGATCAAATTAAAAAGAAAATAACATGATGTTAAATGAGAATTACACATTGATGATAACATTAATAATCCTTGGTTGCAGCTTAACAGATGTCATCATGAATTGACATTTCCATATATGCTAGGCCTTGTATATTTATATTACGTTTTTTTTAGGCTTTTAATTATAGCAGGTGACTATTTTAAGGGTGTAAAGTGATAAATAATGACTTTATAAAGGTGGACGCTGCAGCAGCTTGTCCAGGCTGCAGTGTGTGTGTGTGTGTGTGTGTTGCAGCTGCAGCTCAGCTGTGCACAGACTTGACTCAGCCTGACTACAGGAATGCGGAAGCAGGACAGAAAGAGGCGACGTTAGCTCTAATGTAGCTGCTGTCAATGCAAATAAATTTGATTTATTTCAAGAGGAAGCATCAGTATAACAACGTGGTACAAGAAGCATAATGTTGCTAATTGTCGATGTATCTAAAACTCAATAAATCCAACGTTTTAATGCTGATAAAACATTTTTAATAATAATAATAATAATTTATGCTTTGACAACAGTTCCTTATTTTATAAATTAGCCACAAACATTAGCGTTAGCATTCATGCTAAGCAGCTCAATTAAACCACTTTAAATGTGCTATATAATTAATGTTTTGTAGGATAAAGCTACATAAGCTAATACGTTAGTTTATTTTACTTCCGCCGTGGGACATTAAATTCATTCGGGTACATTTTTTGGCTCAACACCGACCGTGCAGACACACCCCAGCTTCGGGCTATCCAGCCACGGTAAGCTAGCTCACTCTGTATTTAGCTTTTATTTATTTATTTTTAAACACAGATTAAAATCAAACTCTATTTAACTGATTCATGCAACAATGTGGATGTTTATGAGCCAGTTTTCTTAAGCTCATTCGCCGTCTTTGAGTGAAACGCTAAACGGGAAGCTAGCCGCCGTTAGCATCGCTAGCTCAGGTGTAACAATGATTTCTCACCCGTTGGATGCGGCGTCGAACTTCAACGTCAGCGTCTCCTCTATAATACGGTTATTGATTTCTAACAGGATCATCGTAGCGGCCCGTCGGTGTCACAAATCAAAGGGGAGGGATGATCAGACGGAGCTAGATGGAGGAATTAACCGCTTTGTGTCAAATTCTGCAAATTTTTCCTCCCTTGACGGACCAAACCGCTTCCGCCGAGGCTACTTCCGCCACTTCCACTTCCGCGTTTTTTACTCGTAGGACCCCAGAAGTTGAGGGTGGCCGCGATGTCGCCTGTTATAAATTCATAGTTGTGGAATATAATTTATATTATAAAAGTGATTCATTTGCGTGTTAATATGTCATGTTTACATTATTAACTATGAATAAACCAACAGGTTAATACACATTATTTTAAAATTGGTTTAATATATTGGCATACATTATATATATATATATAAAACCTGTACTTCTTCTTAAAGCAGGACTCCATATTTATTTATTTATTTTTTTTACATTGTTGTTACAGTGTTGCTGTTTTCAAATACTTGGACACTACTTCCACAGCTGCAGTTGTCATAATAAAGGCAGGTTGCCTCTTGACAAAAATGCGAAGTGTCCCATTTGCCCAAACATGCCTGCGGGAAAAATGTTACCCAGACTGAGACAGATAGTAATTATATAGCTTTGGTGAGACCTCCACCAAAATAAATGTATACAACAACATAAGATTTGCATATTGTATTGAAGTTGATATCAAGACCACATGTGTCACAACAGACTGGCACCAGCTGTTTGTCTTTACCTTTAAATAAAAGGTTTCACATGTGGTGTTAAGTTTCATGTTTCCAGAAAAACACAGAGATGTTTATGTTAAACTACAGTTACATCACATCTCTGAGAAGATCCTATATGTTCACACTTGTATGTTAGAGAATATAAGAAATATATGTGATTTCTGATGAATAATGTAGATTAAAAACAGCTTCAATAAGAGAGTTAATTGTGTTTAATGAGCAAAAATGACAAATTCATCTTCTAAACTATGAATATTTATGTTTTTACAAAATCATAAATGAAACAAAACACAGCTTAGATCAAACAAGGAATCATTTTATACGTCTGGTGGATGCAGATTCATCAATAATGACGTGAAAGTCACAAACTAATCAGATTTACTAAAATTCATGAGTTAATCTCAACTGAACTGTTAATATTTAACTTTAAAATCATCGATCATCGCCACAGTCGCAGCATCAAACGACTGAATCTGTTGTTTTTATTATGAGATCAAATGTTAACTACCCCCCCCCCCTTTCTGTCTTAAATCTGATCTCAGTCGTTTTCTCTCCATCGTCAGGTTTCACACTGAAGAGCATCAACGCAGAAACGAGACGACACGTCAGGTAAAACGGCAACAGGTTAACAACTGGATCATTAATGGAAAAGTTAATGTTTTTATGATGTGGATTAGGAAACTGATTTGACATCAAACAAGATTTTATTTAGGAAATTTAACATAATAGACATTTTACTGCTGTTGTTTCATATTAATGAGTTTTATCAGATTGAATCTGTTGTGACGAGTTAATAATCTGTTAAATGAGACAAAGAGGAAGCAACGAGAACGTAAACACGTCTTTAATGTTCGTATGAGCAGCGATAAAATTCAAAAACAGCCGTCGCTCTAATGACACGTTGTGTCAGAGTAAACGTCAGGAATGAGGAGATGTTTTCAGTTTTCATTTCGACGGTTCAGTGACAGAAATGAAGATGGAGAATGAGAAGAATGTTTACACAGAAATTGATAAAAGAAACAAACACAACGGAAACTTACTGACTTTAGACGCAGCTTTTTATTTTTAAAACTTTAATAAATAATTTGTTTATTGATTTAGAGGATTTGTTGCTCAAAAAAGAAAATTAAATGTTTGTTGTATTTTGTTTCAATGAAGCAACAAATCATTTTGCAGTTTTATCAACTTGTTTAACAAGATTGACTGATTATTTATCTTTTAATTTTTGATTTTAATCTTTGTTGTCTGACGTATTTAACACCTGAATTATATAACAAACCTGCATTTGATGCACATTAGTTAAATATAAGTGTGTATATCTGTATTTTAATAATTCTAACAGGCAAAATACTTCTTATAATATGAATCAAAGAAGCCGATTTGATGCTTTGAAGATGTTTGAACTTCCTTAACTTTTCACTCTGACATAAAAAAAACAACTTGATAAGTTGTTTTTCTAAAGTTCCTCTGAATTTCCTTTAACTAACATCTGAACTCACGTAGACACGACACGTCTTTGTGTAATTTAGATTGATGGGTTCCTTTATCTTGTTTTTCTGTCTTTCTCTTTCTCTTTTAGTTCCACATCAAACAAAAGGTTCAAAGGTTTTGTTTTTTTATTTGCCATTTGTGCAGAAAAGGGCACATTTAAATTCTTGTGCAGAGTTTTCTTCCAGAACGAACAGTAACCTATAATAAAAACAGAACAATATGATGATAAAAAAAAGATATAACATATAAAAGGTGACGCATGTGCACAATTTTAAACAGAAGCGCAAACTAAACCAAACTTAACTTAACTAGAAGTAATAAGATGATTAGAGGAAACTAAACAAAGGTTTTGCAGATATTGTACAGTTTGAATATTGCACATTTATCCGAGGGATATGTGACACATGAATCTGTTTCACAGGTGGTGATATCCACATCAAACATGACAGATGAAGTGAACTAGTGCAGTTTCATTGTTGCACAACTTCAGTGGTTTTGTTGAGCCATCGGTCTGACTGTGGTGGGAAGAAAAGCTTGTTCTGTGAGTGATGATGTTGTCCGCTCTGATGGTTCTCGCTGCTCTTTTCTGTGTGTACGTGGAGTCGGTGGAGGGAAGATTTGTCCCCATGATCCTCTTCGCAGTCTTTATGACTCTTTGCAGAGCTTTCCTCTCCGTCTGTGTGGTGCTGATGCCAGCGGTGAGGATGCTCTATCAGCTCGGGTGGTTTTGAAACTGATAAAACTGACAAAATCTAACCAGAGCAATAATAACATTTCCTCCATGCAGGTTTAGTTGCTACTGATCCGTGCAGATTCAATAAAGCTGATGAAGCTTTAGGACAATAAACTTTATCTTTTATCTCTATTAAACAAATATTTTCTCTTCAGTGGAAGAGGATCTAACTGATCAAACGTTTCCAGAGAACAGGGGCTCTGTCCAACGTTTCCACAGAAGATTCACGTCACTGCCAAGTTGTGCTTTTGTTCGCGACGTTTTGTGGAAGAAAAGAAAACAAAGTGAGACCTGACGAGGGCAGAAAAACATCAGCTGGTGATCGCTCGACACAGGAGACGCCACAGGTTTACCGTTTTAAATTCATCTCATTCATCTGCGACTCAACAAGAGCGACGATTAAATGATTAAATACGTCGTTACATCTGTGGAGCAGAAGCTCAAACAGGCTGTTCTGGTTCAGGGACCGAGCTGTTTCCTGATGGAGGCGACATGACGGAGTCACTTAGTGATGACGAGTCAATAATTACTCTGATGTGTGATGGTTGTTATGATTCAGCGCGTTGTTACGTTTATTATGGTACATTTGAACGACTAAAAGACTGAAAGAAGAAGTGATTTATGGACTGATCGTCCTCTGTAATTACTGACTTTCAACACTTACATGTTATATTGAAGCAGTGTATAATTTTTACTTGATGCAACAACTTGGTGCACACTTGAAAAAAATAAAATAAAATATTCCAGCAGCTGTGGCGCCAGAAAATATGTCAAATATGTTGAATTAGAGAAATGAGCCATATTGTTAAAAAAAAAGAGATATTTTCCATAATTAAAATTCAGTTTTCTAAGTTTAATTTTACACAATAAATTTTGTACATTAACAAGTTTTTAATGTTTAAATGAATCAGGCTTCAAACTGCAGAAGAGTGTTGTTATTAGTTGCATTTTATTATGTTGTTTTATATAAAAAAATAATAAGAATAATTGTAAATAAAATCCATATTTAACATGATACAATGATGCACCATCATCAACTTAGATTCATCAACAAACTGTTAATTTTTAATTACCAGTATATCAAATATAAAACAGGTGTTTAAACTCACATTTGTCTCATTAGCGCCACCTTCTGGCTGAAGTTTAAATCTGAGCCTTTTTTAAAAAAATCTTTGGCTACAAATGATCATTTATTCAATAATTAATTCAGCATCTTTTATTCAATTATATAAAATATGAATGTATTTTTGTTGCGTTATATAATTTACCAGAAATTATAATAATATAATAATAATATATATAATATAATATTTTGTATATATTTATATATTATTATTAAATATATTATATATATAAGTTACAGAAAATTATAATATTGCAGTTTATTTTAAAACCACTTAAAGTTTTTTAAATCAAAAGCAAAAAAATTTACATTTATTCACATTTTTTTTCTGTTGTTTTACATTAAACAAGTTTATTTATTATATATGTTTATAATTTTAATGATATGACACTTTTATGTTTAAATACAGAAACTTTTTTTTTTTTGTAAAAATCAACAGGAGATGATCTGTTAGATGAGTCTTTTTTTCTCTTTCTTTACATTGCAGAATCAAATCAGGGACTTTTTAATGTTTTGACATTTGAGCGAAAAAGTTGCAGCATTTAATTTCCAGAAAGTGTTTCAAGTTGACACCCTGACCTGTTGATTTGTTAAACACTTTACCACATAAACCCTGATTACTCAACGTCAAACGCACACACGTGAAAAGCATGTTATTGGGACATGATGTACACGACTGACACATGTAACATGATGTTAAATATTCTGTTGTTGTAAATGTCTCTTTTCTTTAAAATGTCGTCTGCTTGAGTTTGTAATAAAACATTTGTGCTGCAAATCGTTTGTCTTTTATGTTTAAAATCTCGTTTTTGCAGTTGTAGTTTTCCTACACGTCAAAATGTCCCGTTTCCTCAATGACGCTGCCACAGATGCTGCAACAAATTTGAGGAAGGAAACATGAAATGTGCCATTTACAAAAAAAAAAGTTCTATCAGTTGTAAAAGGATGATCCGCAGCACAAACTACTGCTGTCGTCCTTCAACAAACCAGAGCAGCAGGTGAGTTCATCTTTAACTTCAACTTTTTACATGAAAAACAGCAAAAAAAAAATCACAATTTTCAACCATTAACAGCTTTTTGTTTTACATGTTTCTAAAGTACAGTCCAGGATTGTAACATCCTAATTTATAATTTAAACTTTTAACAAAAATAAAAGTATTTATTTATATATTTATATTCAGTTCACGCCCCAATTTAAAGCAGATTTTTTATTATATCTTCTGAAGAGACGAAGCAATAGAAATTAAATTTAAATATAACGTAGTCGTCTGTGCAGCAGTATAGATTTAATCACTGAAAATCACTCAACACAGTCATTATTGTCTAAATAGCTGCTAACACGAGTGAGTCACACTTAGTGTCGTTCAAATATGCGAAGCCTCCTTCTGTCCTGTTCATAATGTTCATGTTTTTGCTTGTTTGACTCGACCGTAAACGTGTGTTTAGTGTGATTTAGTGCTTTAAGAACATTTCTCTCATACTGACCACTGGATGTTCAACATGGCGCCTTGTTCGTCCACAAAGATGATCGAGGATACAGACTGACTGACGTACTTTATCGATCCAAGCTGGGAAATTACAGTGTAGCAGCATTATGACACACGGAGACAATAACATCACAATGAAGAAAGAGAAAGGGAACCTCAACCCAGACATATTAAGCAACATAAATTCAAATGCAATAACAAAAACCATATATAAATAAAATAGTATAAATATGCAGTAGAGACTGATGATCCCCTCCCTTCGGAAACTGGATCAAATGACAGTTTTCCAAAAATGATAACGACTCCAAACACGTCCAAGATGACAACACTTGTCATCAACATGCACCGGCTCCATCATCGTCAACGACCAGGAGGATTGAGGCAGTAGATAATAGTTAATAATAATAGTATATAGATAATAATAGTTAATAATAATAATAACCTTGTAATAACAGATAATAGTTGATAATGATAATGGAGGTCACACAAAAATTTTGACACTTTTGACACAAATTAGACAATAATGGTTGTGTTGAGTCATTTTCAGTATTAAATCTATACTGTTTTTAAAAAAATATTTTAACACTTTGTTCTTTTTCTTGTTCTATTTCACTTCTACAAGTTTTATTTTATTTCCTCTTTTTTTCTTCTTTCAGGTGGAAACATCAGTAACAATGGAAATGCGTGAGTTCAGTTGATTGTACTTTTTACTTGTTTGATTGTTGTTGTTTTGTTGTTCTGTGGTGATCAGATGTGTTTTCTGTTCGCAGAGGCCCTGTCAGCAAACTTTGATGATTTATTTGGGGAGTACTGGAGCAACGGGACCCTGACTCCGTACTACCCGGAATCAGACCTGGAACCTTGTGACATAAAACCTCTGCCGTCTTCAACCACCCTCCTCCTGTGCATCCTCCTCTTCGTCATCTTCTCCTTGGCCATCCCCGGAAACCTGTTGGTTGGTTGGGTGATCGGGACCAGCAAACAGGCCTTGACTCCATCAGACATCTACTTGTTTCATCTGACCATCGCCGACGGCCTCATGGCTCTCACCCTCCCGTTTTCGGCCGTGGCTCTGGTCCACGGTTGGATCTTTGGAGACTTCCTGTGTAAATTTCTCAGCCTCATCATCGAAGCAAACTTCTACACCAGCATCATCTTCCTCGCCTGCATCAGCATCGACCGGTACCTGGTCATCGTCCGAGCCAATGAGACTCTGAAGAGTCGTCAGCAGATGTGCAGCCGGATCTTGTGCGCGGCCGTTTGGGTCTTCGGTTGGACCCTCGGTCTTCCTGCGCTTTTCAACGATGCCACAAAGTTCAGCAAAGAGTCCGACAGGATGCTTTGCTCTGAAACCTTCGACATCGGCAGCGCCACCATGTGGAGACTCGCCACACGTGGTCTCCGTCATGCATTTGGCTTCTTGCTTCCTCTGGTCGTCATGGTAACCTGCTACAGCATCACCATCGCCAGGCTGCTGCACACACGTGGTTTCCAGAAACACCGCGCCATGAAGGTCATCATGGCCGTGGTGGTCGCGTTTCTGCTGTGCTGGACTCCGTACCACGTCGTCATGATCGTGGACACCGCGATGAGGGCCGACCTGATCCAGTTTGACTGCCACATGAGGAAGTCGGTGAATTTGGCCTTTGTGGCCACCAACAGTCTGGCGCTGTTTCACAGCTGCATCAACCCGGTCCTCTACGCCTTCGTCGGGGAGAAGTTCAGGAAGAGGATGATGATGTTGTTCCAGAGGAAACTCAGACAAGAGAGACTGTCTGGGTCGAGGTTCAGCAGGTCCACGTCTCAGACCTCAGAGGGAAGTGGAGTTGTTTTCTGAAACCTTTGATCTTATATCATTTATAAACTTTATTATTAGAAAACGTCTTTGCTTTCACCACAGTTCACTGCTGCCACCTACTGAGCTTTTTAACACACGATCCTTCATCATCAAGGATCAACCTTCATGTGCAAATATTATTCTGCTTTTTTTTATTGTTTGTGTTTGTATATAGTTTGTATATATCACTGTTGTTCAGTCAAAGTAAAACGTTCCCTGAACTCACTGATTTATTCCTGTAGACGTGTGTTTGTTTCTGTTGACACAACATTAATATTTACATTTAGTTTAATCAACATTTAGTCAAATTTAATTTATTAAACAGTGACACATTTATATTGTAACAACAGTGTAACCGTGTAGGAAAAATTATTCTGGTTTTAAACTGAAAATACTAGTTAATTTAGTAAGTCATAATAATAATGAATAATAATAGAAAATAAAAAATGTATAAAAAATATATAATTAGATGAATTTACACTGATTATATGTATAACAAATGATATATTATTAAAATATATTATAATATAATATACAATTGTTATAATAATTAAATATAATTATTTTGTTTCATTAATTATATTGATATTCAATTATATTTGTATATTATACAATTTATATTAAATTAGAATTTTATAAATATAAAATATAATTGTTATAATTAATAATAGTTAACAACAACAACAACAATAATAATAATAATAATAATAATAATAATAATAATAATAATAATAATAATAATAATAATAATAATACGCGCTATACTAATTTTTTCCACCAGATGGCGACAATGTTTCACACATTTTTTGCCAAAAAACAAAAATATAAAATTAACAAACTCTACAAATCTTCACTTTGTGTCGTTTTAATAAATTTATTTTATTAATCTATAATTATAAAATAATATCAGTTGATTTAATGTTTTAAAGTATCAGTTTAGATAAATAAATAATCGAATAAATACCGAATTAAACCGGAAATACATTTCCCAGAATCCACCGCGCTCGCGGAGCGGTTTGTTCTAAGCTGCAGCTTCAGAGGAGCACGTGAGGTCTGTAGCGTCAATTGGACTTTATATTTTTTTATACGTTTTTAAACGAGTAACGTGTGTTTTCTGAATGAAAATGCTGTTTTTTGCGCTTTGTCATAAACGCGCAATAACTATTATATCCTGTAATATTATAATATGTTATAAAGTTTACGCCACAACAGACGTTAAAACCCTGTAGTTGTTATACCTGTGTAGCCTTTTAGCTAGCTGTAGCTTTAACTTCACTCCTGAGACGTCTCTTAACTTTTAGCCTTTTAGTGACTTTATTTCTGCACAAACAACGTATTCAAAGCGACTGTTAGCATCTTAGCAGCTAACTGGGCGTGCAGGCATGTGATACAGGCATGCCAGCAACGCTAGCATGGTGCTAACCCTCTGAACAGCTTGTGTAACTTGTTTGTTTTGATCCTTTTGACAAGTAGCTCAGGTCGTTTAACTAACTCTAGCATTGTCAAACTGTCTGTTTTTAAATTTTATATCATCTGTAGACAGGTTAACCACTTCAGTTAACATTAAAATTAAATTAGTAATAAAAATTAAGTTATTTTATTTAAATTCAGTCAATTTGTCGACTAATTTGTTAAAACATGACCCAAATATAATAATATATGATCAGAATAGTTGCTAATAAGGTTTATTTACACATATTTTGCAGCAGAAATCACAGCTACAGTGTCTGACTGACTGGTAACGTTGTTATCTTTGCAGGTGAACAATGACACCAGACCCAGCTGGTGTCTGACAATGTCACAATGTGGAAAGTAGCAAAGGTCAACATTTCCTCTGACATGAGAAAAGCAGCATGTAGCATTTTAACTACCCTGTCATCGTCCTGTTAAATGCTTCATCCTCACTATGTCAGTCTTCTCTGGCATGAAGAGGCTGAATAGTTGACGTTTTCAACCCATACGGTTTAGTTTTTTATATTTTCCTTGTTTTTTTTTTTTAAAGAGGAAGTTCAAAAGAAATCTTTGCCTGCTGGTTTGTTAGACATAACAAAACAAAACAAACGAACAAAAAAAGCTGACACAATGGTTGCAGATGTCACAGCAGGAAGTGAAGACAGATCAGAGGGAGAGAAGGAGATGGATCTGAAGGAGCAAACGCCCGAAGATGCCGGCGAACATGAAGACGTGGACGTAGAAATGGTCGATTCTCCTTCTGAAGTTGCTCCAGAGGAAACCAGCCAGCCCAGAAAGTGGAAATTAGCCGTTATATTTTTATGTTTTTATGGATTCATGGCATCGATCAAACCCGGGGAGCCTTTCATCACACCGTACCTGCTCAGCCCCGAGAAGAACTTCACCAGAGGACAGGTTAGTCTTGTCCAGGCTGAACAGTCAAACGAACATCACAGCTGATTTAATGAGCGCCCTGCAGGGAGAGAACTGATCCAGGTCAAAGTTCACATTCCTCGCAAACTGGGTCAATGTAATAAGTTTGTGAAGGTTTATAATCAAGGACTTGGTGGTTTATTTTCCTCTGAACTGACCGTGACCTCATACCAAGAACCGGTCACAGGGAAGAGAAACTGTTAAATATTTCCAGCGTTTGTTTGTCGGATTGAGAAGATTATTGCAGAGAGGAAAAGTATAAAGAAAACAACTAAATGAATGTTTAAAAAGAGGAAAAAAAGACATTAATTGTAATGAAAATAGGTCGCATGAACAGTTTTTACTGTTTGTCTTCATCATCACTATCAAATAAAGACAAATGCCAAAAAAAAAACCCATAAAAATAATAAAATATATCGATAATTCATCCGAGGGGTCGTAGGAGGTGTTTTTTTGAATATTATAAACTGTTGTTTGACGTCTCTAAACAGAATATGTTTTACCGGTTGGACTGAAAACAACCTGATGCAACCTCAGGAAATCACCAAGAGTGAAATGTGAATAATAGTGAAATGAGCCATGAGGATCTTCAACATGTTTCATCCTGAGTCAGATATTGAGGAGCAGTCGGTTGCTCAGATTAGAAGTCAGTGTGTCGCTGTGGTAAGTTTCGTCTCGTTTAGTTTCTACTAACGATATGAAATGAGTCAAATGAGCTGTGATAACGACTACATCTCTTCACCTTAGAGTAGCCACTAGAATAACTATCAGATCTTGATATAAATGACATAAAATCATCTTTTATTTCACAACAAGCTGTTGTAGGATTTGAACCCTCGTCCTCTAAGAGGCTGAGTTTAAGTCCAGAGCTTTAGACTCTTCAGCTACATGAGCTCCTGTTTGTTTTCAGCAACAGAAACGTTTTAAAGTCTGTTTTTTTTTTGGTAATTTTTAGGGAAAGTAAAGGGGACTGCAGTAAAATTTCACTCAGTTTGGATACGAACCAGCAAACAGCTGCACGGTGTCTTCACCAACACAGCATCGTAACCGCTCGACTGTCTGAGGAGGTGGAGACGAAGCGTCTGTGACTGAATAATAAACATTCAAGTCACAACAACAACAGACGCAGGACGTCTCTATAGAGTTAAAACCAGCAGCTCTGTCTCCTACAGGGATTTTATACAATAAGAAAATAAAACCACCGTCTCCATCTGCTCTGAGTGAATAAACTGATCAACTGATGACCTCAAACAACAGTTTATAATATTTAATAAAATGTCTTAATAATAAATAAATGTAATGTTTGCAGGTTTGTCTTTCTCATATTCTCACAGAAATAAAAATGACAGTTTTAGTTTCAGTCAAACTTGAAGAAATAATTAGAGGATTAATATATAATGATTTGACACATATTATGACCAGAAAATATTTATTTATTATTTTGATTTCTATCTGTTTTATTGGAAAATTATTATGAAATTAACAATAATTTAGATAAAAACTAATCACAACTAAATTATTTTCTGACACCAGAAAAATAAAGTGTTAAAAGTTTAATCAAATAATGACCAGAAAAGTTTATCAAACCTTTTTGTAAATTGTAATAAATGTTTCTATATCATTTCATAAATTACGTATATTTTTTTCTTTTTATTTATTAGTTATTATTATTTATTAGTTATTTTTAATGTATTTTTTATATGATACAGTTGGTTATAAATAAATCTAATAATAATAAAACACAAATATTTTGAATTAAACCTTTTTTTAAACAAATACAAAGAAAAAACTATATTATTTCATTACTTTAATTATTTATTTATATCAATTATTTTATATATTTAAATTGTTTTAATTAATTTATTATTTACTTTATCTAATGCAGTTGACTGTTAAGTAAAACAAAATTAAAGAAAATTCAATTAAACTTTTTCAACAAATTATTTATTTATGTTTATTTATTTTTTTGTTTTAAATTATCGATTATTTTTTTTATTATTTGGCTGTAAATTAAAGGTATAAAACAAAATGTTTCTAACTCGTTTTGAAGGATTTTTTTAACATATAATAACCAAACATCGATGATGTTGTGATATGCTCCTGCGCCGTCTCCAGGTGACCAATGAGATCACTCCGGTGCTGACGTACTCCTACATGGCCGTGCTGGTTCCCGCCTTCCTGCTGACCGACCTGCTGCGCTACAAACCGGTGCTGATCATCCAGGGCGTCAGTCAGGTGGTCATCTGGCTCATCCTGCTGCTCGGCACCTCGCTGCTGGAGATGCAGTTGATGGAGTTCTTCTACGGCATCACCATGGCGTGCCGCGTGGCGTACTCCTCCTACATCTTCTCTCTGGTCAGTCCCTCGTTGTACCAACGCGTGGCCGGATACTCGCGCTCCTCCGTGCTGCTCGGCGTCTTCACCAGCTCCGTCCTCGGGCAGCTCTTCATGTCCGTGGGCAACGTCAGCTTCTACACGCTCAACGCCATCTCGTTGGGCTTCGTCAGCTTCGGCCTGCTGCTGTCCATGTGTCTGCCGTGGCCCAAACGCTCACTCTTCTTCAACCAGATGAAGAACAAGAAGAAAAAGGAGATGGTTTCACTCGGAGGTGCTGCCTCAGAGCTGGATGAAATAAAACCGGAGGAGAACGAGTCGAATCCCGCCGCCGCCGCATCCTCCACGTCCTCATCACGCTGGAAGGATTCATTGTTTATGCAGATGCTGCTGGAGGTGAGACACGTGGTCAGGAGGCCGAACCTGAGGCTCTGGTCCATGTGGTGGGTGTTCAACTCCACAGGGTACTACCTGGTGTTGTTCTACGTCCACATCCTGTGGAACAAAGTCTACCCGGCCACTGAGAACAGGAAGGTTTACAACGGAGGAGTCGAAGCAGCTTCTACTTTACTGAGTGAGACATTTTTGTGACATGAGTCACAGAATCTAAACTTATTTTAGAAAATGAAAACTAAAATATAAGAACGACGCCGGGTTTCACACGGTTCACTGTGATTTTATTCACAACACAATGAATTTAGACACAAAAGTCAACAATTACTCCTCAATATGAGAAATATTATTTTCAAAATAAAAGCATCTGTGGAGATTGAGTGTTTTAAAATACTGTAAGAAAATGGACTTATTGATTATTTATATATAACTTATAAACAGGTTAAACTCTTGATTAATGTTTGACAGTTTTAAAGGTCATGACATTTTGTTAAACACCTGATTAATCAGTAATTGTTTCATTTTATTATTATAGTGTTTTATAACTGTCGCATATATTTATAACTCGTTAATTTAATCATCTAAAGATCTAAGTTTAGTGTGAAGTGATTTCAACAGGTTTAATCAGCTGTGAAGATCAAAGGCAGTGGCTTGTTTTTGTGTTTTATATATTAGATCAATAATCAATCACCTCTGTCTCCGTGTGTTCAGGTGCGATGACGTCGTTCATGGCCGGTTACGTTAAGATCCGCTGGAACGTTTGGTCTGAACTGGTCATCGGCGTCATCACGGCGGTTCAGGCTGGTTTATTGTTGCTCATGGGAACGACAAATAACATCTGGGTCTGTTACACTTCGTACGTCCTCTTCAGAGCGTTTTACCAGTTCCTGGTTCCCATCGCCACGTGAGTCGACCCTCGACATTTATTCTCTCATAATAGTTTAGTTTCAGTCTGTAGACGACAACTGATGAAACCATGAAAACTGACACATTAGTTTGTTGTTTCTCACGTTCATGATGAAGTTTTATTCCAGATGTTGAAAGTTTAATTCAAAGTTTTGAAAGTTTTATTCCAGATTTGCAAAGTTTTATTTCTGATGTTGAAAGTTTTAAAAAGGTTTATTACAGATGTTGGAAGTTTCATTCCTAATATTGAAAGTTTTCAAAGTTTTATTCAACGTTTTGAAAGTTTTGGAAGTTATATTCCAGGTGTTGAAAGTTTTATTCCAGATATTGAAACTTTTCAGAGTTTTTTATTTTTATAGAGAGAATTTTATATTTATAAATTTTTTTAATATTTTATATTCCAGATGTCAAAAGGTTTATTCCAGATGTTGAAAGTTTCATTCCTAATATTGAAAGTTTTCAAAGGTTTATTCAACGTTTTGAAAGTTTTATTCCAGATGTTGAAAGTTTTGTTCAATGTTTTGAAGGTTTTATTCCAGATGTGCAAAGTTTTATTCCAGCTATTGAAAGTTTCATTCCAGATGTCAAAATGTTTATTCCAGGTGTTTCATTCCTAATATTGACAGTTTTCAAAGTTTTGGAAGTTACATTCCAGATGCTGAAAGTTTCGTTCAATGTTTTGAAAGTTTTATTCCAGATATTGAAAGTTTTCATTTCATATTTTCATCGTTGGGAGAAAATGTTAGAGAAGATATTGGAGAATATATTGATCGGGTGTGATTGATAAACTAGCCCCACGTGACCTGTGACTTCGTGGTCATGTGATGTGTTTCCGGTTGCGTTTCTTGTGTTGACTCATCCGTCGTCTCGTCAGTTTCCAGATCGCTTCGTCTCTCACCAGAGAACTCTGCGCGTTGGTGTTCGGCATCAACACTTTCCTGGGGACGATATTAAAAAGCATCATCAGCCTCATTTTCTCTGATAAACGAGGTTTGGCGTTGGACGTTCATCAGCAGGTAACGCCGACGTCGGTTTCTCTACGATGTTTTTAATAAAACGTGTCGTCTGTTTAAATTCTGACTGATAACCTTTACCTTCCTGCTCAGTTCCTGGTTTACTTCGTCTACTTCAGTCTCCTCACCGTCGTCTACTTGGTCTGCGCTGCCGTCGTCATCGTCCGTCACTGTAGAAACCAGCCTGCGACGGGAGGCGGAGCCAATCAGGAGGCCACGCCCTCGACGGAGCTCAGCGCGCGGCGTTAAACTCAGAGGCACAACCTTTGTCTAACGGTAA
This sequence comes from Polydactylus sextarius, assembly GCA_016801845.1. NCBI lineage: Eukaryota > Metazoa > Chordata > Actinopteri > Polynemidae > Polydactylus > Polydactylus sextarius. The sequence goes on from CM028925.1 coordinate 9,666,655, forward strand.
AAGTGCAAAAGTTTAACATCAGGAAACTTCAAGTGTTTTTTATTTTTTAGTCGACAGATTAAGTCGACATGTTTTAATCTTTTGTTTGAACTTTTTCATTGCCGAGACGTCAAATGTGCCTTAAAAAGTGCTGGACAAGTCTGAACAACTCCTGCAGGGGTTTCTATTTGTTTTTAATGATCTAATGTGATTTCAGTGTTTGTGGAAACTCATTTTGTAGTGAGGGACCAACGTTGAAGCTCTTTTTCAGCTCACTCCTTTTGTCACGATCATCATTTTGATATCAAGCTGTGAACTGCCGCTTTGATCCAGTGATGTCACTTATTATTATTATAATTGAATGTTGATTTTTTTTTTAAACGTAGAAGCAGCAGTAGCAGCTAATCCAACGTGTTGAATAGGAGAAATAATATTTATAGACACTATCATCAATCACTGCTGCTGATTATCACAAACATTAAGAAGAAAAAGTATTTGTTCTTCTTCTTCTTTGGTCACGACGTAGTTTCTATTTGTTACGTTAACTTCTAGATTTATTATTATTATTATTAATATTATGATAAATAGAAATAGATGTAACTGTGAAACTGTCTGAATGCTGTAACGAGAAAAAACTGACATAAATCAGATGTTTATTTTGTTTTCACAAATAAACTACAGTGGTTGAACGACAAGTTGATGGATTTTAAATGTTTTAACTGTCGATGTTTTATAATAATCCTCCTCGCTCTTTTGTTTTCAAAGATCCTCTGAGTTGGTAACTTTGTTTCTAACGTGATGTTTGTTCAGCTGCTTCATGTTCTTCCTTATTTTTATAAACTTCTCAGCAGGTCAGTGATTTTCACTGTTTCTTCAGCTGAACAGACGCTAATAAACTGTGTGTGTGTGTGTGTGTGTGTGTACGACTACACAATCAGTGTGTGTAGTCGTTTCAGTTCAATGACTCAGCAGCTCAACTTGGACAAAATGTCTTTTTAAAAAAAAAGAAAGATTTGCATCAATTTGTTTATTTATTTTTTATTCCTGAAACTAAATTAAAGTCAAACAAGTAAAAAAAAAAAAAAAAAGAAGAATCTGGTGATAAATTTAGTTTTTAATGAAACAAGATGCAAAAAAACCTTTATACTTTTATATAAGAAAAATAAAAACTGTAGCGTTGCTGCCCTCTAGTGGTTCGACCTCAAATCATCTATTTATCAAAAAACTGGTCCAGTTCAGAGCTGATGTTCTGTTGTTTTTTTATTATTATAAAAACCCAAACATTTACCACAACAAACAAACAAACAAACAAACAATCAGTTGACCAGGGTCAGACTATCCCAGTAACTCGGAGCGTTTCCTTTAAAGACGCTGCTTCTGTCAGTTTAAAAATAACAAAAAAAGGAAAAAGAAAAGTGCAAACAAGACACAAACAAACAAACACACGTCAAAATTTGTTGTTCAGAATAAAAGTAAGAGTGTTAGATCAGACTGCAGACGTGATCATTCAAACATTCAAACAGCTGATTGACTTCTCTGATCACACACACACACACACACACACACACGTTGAAGCTGCAGCGGAGGCGTCATCTCCTGCATAAAGACGATATTGTTGCTGTACAACGAGCTCCTTTTCCCTCTATTGTCCGTCCGCTTCCTCCTCCGACGCCGCGAGTCCACGCGACTTCAGATCCTGGTTGTTTTAATGAGCTGGAGCAACGTACCAGTTGGTGTCAGATATTCAGTCCAGCACAGTGAAGTGAACACGACCGGATGTTTCCTGGTATTATCTCGAGTTTCTCTAGCGACTCAAATGTCCGCTTATTTGTTTCTACAGCGCAGCTTTTTTTTTTTTTTTTAAAATCCTTCCCAGTGTCTGTAAAGTCTTAAGTGCTGTTTGGATTCGTTTTTCTGTTTTGAAACGAGCAGCAACAAGTCGTTTTTTTATTTATTTTTTCAATCTATCTGTTGTTTGATGTGTTGAAAAAGCCTCAACATTAACTCTTTAACATCTAAGATATTAATCTTATTTTCTTGTCGTTAAAGAGCTCAAACTGTTTCCGTTCACGCGTCTCGTCGTCGTCAGTTCAGCGGCGTTTCCTCGTCTAAACGACAACAAGAAAAGACGTCGGGGAGAGTTGTCGGTTTGCTGTTAAAACAGGAAGTGATTCATTATATTTACCGTCTCCTTGTCCTTTCTCCTGACGGTTGGCGCTGCCGTTAGATTCACCAGCGACTGTCGCTGAAATCAACGACACAAACAAAAAAACTTTCAGCTTCTTTTCTTCAAATAATTAGAATAAAAAAAAAAAAAAAAACAAAGAGCAGCGGTTTAAACTTACGTTGATCGTTTGATTTCGACCAGAAATCTGGAAGAAAGAGGAAGAAAAATCTATAAATAAAACTTTCGAGTGTAAAAAGCAGAAGTAACGTGAGATACTGACCTGATTCCCACGGCATCGACTCTGTAGGAGAGAAAGTTACCAAGATGTTTTATTATTTATTTATTAAAAAAAACAAAAAAACAAAACATGTTGGAAAGAAAATCTGAGAATTTTTTTTTACCTTTCTGGAAAAACCACATCCCTGGAGGAAAAAAATAAACAGGAAAATTATTGATTTCACATTAAAATCAAATCTGAATCTTGTGAATTATTAATATTATAATAATAATAATAATAATAATAATCTACCTGCTTTACATCGATGTAAAAACACCAACACCAGCACCAGCGACAACAAACAGATGAAAACCGTGAGTCCGGTGTTGATTTTTAAATTCCCTTCGCCTGTAAAAAGAAAACAAAAACAGTAAATTAACTTTTATTAACTTATCTTTTATTTTATTCCTTTGAAATGTTTCATGTCGACTCACTGGAGGAGTCGCTGCGATTGTTGCTGAACGGGTTGGCCACTGGTCCGCTGGTCTCTCTGCTCACTGGATTAATCAACTCACACCTGAAGTCTTTAATACCAAGACTGTCATTCTGGGAAAAAAAAACAATGTTTAAATTATTAGTTATTAGTTATTAAAACAGTCGTGTTGAATTGATTTTCTGCGCAAACAAAATTAAAAGCAACACCTTTAAAATCTGATATTTTTTAGATGAAGTTTCCAGTTCCCCGACGTCTGTTTTCCACCGGTACTCGACCAGTTCGACTCTCGTCGTTTCGCCTTCGCAGGTTAAAATGCAGCTTGTTACGTCGGCGTCGCAGGATTTAGTGACGGTGGGAACGGGGACGGCAGCTGTTGGCGACACTCAGTCAGACGCAAACACAAACGTTGCTAAACTTCCTGTGATTCATTCACTCACAGATGATGATGAGTCGTATCCCGGAGCCTTTATTGTTGTTGATGTACGGCGTGTACGTGGCGCTGTCGTTACGACTCAGCCCTCTGATCGTCCACGCTCCAGTTGTAGTGTTGAGGCTGCTGCGACCTGTAAACAAACATGGATGTTTTCAGCTTCCTAAAGAGGAACATCAATCACGTGTGAGCCGATGTCCTACTGTTAGAGTCTATGAGTTAATGTCAGTTGTTAAGAAGTGAATCAACTCGTTGTGACGTTAGCGGAGATGTGGTGGTCGCGGTGAACCTGGACAGGATCCGGGCAGATTTGTCTGTGTCTGTCTGATTCCTGATGCGTTTGTCAAAGTCTGAAAGAGTCGATTGTTGAACTCTTGATGTTATTATGAGAAAATAAAATTCTTCAGTAAATTAGAATAGAAACAAGTTCAACAATCGACTCTTTCAGACTTTGACGAAGGCGTCAGTGACTGATTAAACACTTGTTTTCTACTGTTTCTTCACCACGACTGAGTTAAACAGACACAGTGTTATGTTGGTGAGACTCCAGGCTGTTGTTGAACGAGGCTCAGAAAGAGATGTTCAGCCTCTTTAGTGACACAACACTGTTTACTTTGACGTTAGAAATCTGCCTAATTCTAGGTAGATAGATGATAGAGATGTGCCTTTAAAAATACCTTTAAAATTACGATAATAGGTAACATTCGGTTGAATATCTTCCCAGTCCACAACGAGGTCCGGCTCTAATTTCCAAATGATGCTCGTGACTGATCCGGTGAATGAGCCGGGGTCCGGTTGGAGGACGACGTCGTCACCCACCTTCTTATACAGTTGACTCTCTGAAAAAGACAAAAACAAAAGCTTTAATGTGACATTTTATACATTAACGCGTCATCTAAATCCACAACTCACAGCCGTCTGTTCTCACCTGGTTTATGTTTTTATTCAAGTTGATTAACTCAGAGTTTTAGTGTTTTCATGTGTCAGAAACGTATCTGGATCCACCCAGTGAACATATCTCACTTCCTCCAAACGAGTAAACCTCAATGACCCACTGACATTTGAGGGAGATGCTTCCTGTTTACACTTAATAAGTCTGAGACGTTTCATAAGACAAAGACAGTTTTAATATCACTTTAAATCCTCCTGGATTCATAGTAATATATTCATTAATAATATATTATTGATCAGTGTTTGTTAAAACAGGACGGATCACTGAGGGTTGAAACGTGTGATTGTTTAATGCAGATTTGTTTAAATATTAACCGTTTTATTATTGGAGTTAAATCAGAAACAATCTGGATTAAAGGTAATTTGTGTTCACATGTACACAAGTAGTTTCACTCCAGTTTCACTCTGGTTTCCTAGTGTTTACATATAATTATGAACCTGTTTGTTGATGGTGTTTATGACCTGGTGACACATCATCCTCTGGTTTAGTTGTTTTAATACATTTTATTCAATTTATTCTCATTATAACTAAAATAAGTTGATTTAATTCACTTTTATTTTGATTTATTTTAATACGTTTTGTTTATCCTACATCACTGTATAAAGAACATGTGTTTAAATATTTATATAATTTTTCCTTTGATTAAATATTTAATATTAAATAATAAAAACCTTCACTTTTACAAAAAACAACAAACGACGTAGTGTTTACATAAATTCAGCTGCAAATTCAGCCAATATTTGTTGACAAATAGGTACATAAAGTACGCCGAATTAACTATTAGATGTTTATTTTTCTTGTGGTATCATTTTATTGATATGAAATTATCATTAAATTACTTTTATATTAAAAACAAATTAAAACTCAGGTGTTTTCCAAGCGAGTTCCTGACCAATGTGGTTGAGTTTAAAAAGGGTGGGGCCGAAAGAAAAAGAATAAAAAAATACTGCGACACAATCCAAACATATACTAAATATAAATACAAATAAAGTTGATTTATAAGGTAATTAAATAATAAGTAAGTTAATAAGAATAAAAAAAGGAGCTATAAACTTACGGGTCTGTGCGTAAACGATGGCGACGAAAACACAGAGCCAAGCTGCCACCGACGTCACGGAGCTCGGACACATCTTTCAGATTTTATCGGTGATTAAATCGTCAGACACGAGGTTAAATCTGCGCTGGTTCTGCTCCGGAGATGAATTAACATTTCAGTTTGTTTTTATATAAAAGATAAAAACATCACAGTTCATCGAGCCGAGTTTTTTTCTTTAAAAAAAAGAAGGTTAAACTAAGTGAAACGGCCGCACGCGCACGCTACCGTTGGACCAGTTCTAAAATGAAAGTGACTCGAGCTCAGTCTCCGCCTCCACGCGGCGTTTTTATATCTAAAATATTATATATAATTAAATGCATATAATTTCATACTCGACATAAATGTGTTTTATACAATCTAAGCTAAAAAAAAATATAAAAGGATAAAGCTTCTTAAATAAATATATTTAAAATTCTGTGCACGATCAAAACTTATGTCTGCCCCTGGCGGTCAAAGGTTGTTACTGCAGCCACAAAATAAAATAATAATAATAATTAAAGCACTTTTTTGTTTTATTAAAATCATTTCAGTATCAGTATGTTTTATTTAATAATGATGCATAATTTATATAATAATATAAAATATATTAATAATATTAAACACAGAACATTGAGACATAATAAATATTTATTTTATTATTATTATTGGTCAAAAATATTGTGTATATTAAAATGCCTTATAAAATACGCTTGAGTTTACATATACACCAGTTTGTCAGCTCCTATTTAATATACTTGATTTATTTTCTTTATTTTACTTAGAATAGAATAATAGATAATTGAGAAAATTTAGTCCTTAATTTAACTCCAATAAGACTAGAATATTTTATTTAAATCAAACAATATAACAATTATTAATTTATGCAATGTTATGACTGCAAAACGAGACATGTAGCCTTAAAAACAACAACACATAAAGCACAATTACAGTGTGTTTTTGTTTTCTTATAATAAAGTGTTGTTCATTCAGCCTGTTCCTCCATGTTGGACGACGTCAGAGGCTCCAGCTGCAGCCACAGGCCGCCCTCGGCCCGCAGGACGAGCTGAGGGAGTCGACGAACGTCACCAGACCTGGACCCGGCGTCAGGGTTCACACCGGGGCTCAGACGAAACCTGAGCAGGGTCAACGCCACCACCACTCGCAGCTCAGCCAGAGCGAACTTCTGACCGATACAGTTCCTGTGAACACACATGTACGTTAATATCTTTACCAGCATGTTCTTGTTTGTTTTAGACGTCAGATATAAACATCAGGCGAGGACGTTTCACCTGGGGCCGGTGGAGAAAGGGATGAAGGCGTGAGAGGCTCGACTTCCTGCGTTAGTTGGGTCAAAACGCTGAGGATTAAACTCCTGTTAGAGGTTAAATCACACAGGTTAAACAGCTGCATGGATGTAAATAAAAGAGTAATAAGATTATTTTATTAAAATCTTACATGTGGTTCTGTCCAGACAGTTGGGTTGTGGTGTGTCCCATACATACTGACCAAACAAATGGCACCTGAGGAAGATTAACAGGAACAAACATTTCTCTTTGGTTCAACAACATCTTTATAAACTTATAGATATATTTCAGAAGCATCAAAGTCTCTTCTCGTCACCCTCAGGGACGGTTCGATCCCCCGGCAGCGCCACGTCCTGGGTGTATTTCCGTGTCACGGCCTGGATCGGTGAGTGGAGTCTGAGACTTTCTCTGATGCACATGGTGGTGAAGGTGAGTTTGGACAGATCGTCCCTACAGACAAAGACAGATGTAGACTTTTATTGTAGTGACCACAGGTGTTAAATATCATCGATGTGTGTTTATTTCCTAACCATTCGATCTCCTCTTCGTCTCGTCCCTCCATCAGCTCCATCACTTCCTCTCTGCACTTTTCCTGGAAGTCGCCATGACGTGCTAAGTTATACAGCGTCCAACAGATCGCGCTGGCCGTCGTGTCGTGACCTTTGGGGGCAAATTAGAAGATTTATCTCTTTAACTCTTTATTTTTTTTGACCACAGATGTCGCCGTCGTCTCACCTGCAAACATGAAGGTGTTGGCCTCCGCTTGTATCTCCTCATCAGTCAGACCTTGTCCGTCCTCATCCTGCAACAAATTCATTTATTAGTTAATTTATAAATCTTCTTTATCTCAGCCTGGGGGCGTCCTACCTTCGACAGCAGGATGATGTCCACGAAATCCTTCTTTCTCTTTGTGGTTGTGGTGAAATCTGTTTCCGTCTTCTTATCTTGTTGTTGGCTGATGAGGGCGCGACGTTTCTGCACCACTTTTCTTGTGAAGCTGTAAACATCATCAAATAACTGATATTATAGCAGCAGTTTTTATTTCTGTATCACTGCTACATAAAAGGTCAGGAGGTCGTACCCGTGTACAACACTCAAAGCCTTTTTGAAACGTTTTCCCTGCTCGGTTTTCCAGTAGAACCAGTCCCAGTGGTGCAACAACTTCAGGCGCCGATCGATTATCAGGTCACTGAGCTCCACGATGGCTGAAACGTACTCAGAGTTAGATCTAGATGGAAAAATGAACAATAAAGTTAAGAAAAAAAGTAAAGTAAAGCTTTAATATGTGTGTTTAAATGTGTGTGCTCACTCCTGACAGTTGCTGTCGAAGCTAAAAGCACATTTGAGCAAACTGTCCAACGTCATCAGAGTGATGTGGTCAAACATTTCTAGAGTCGTCGTTCCAGCCGCCAACAGGTGGCGCCACTTCTCCTGCAAGATAAACACAACAAGAACAAGAAAAGATTCAACCATGGTTGAATCTGTCATTTGATGTGATGTGAAGCTTGATGTGATGTTTGTTTTCCTTACGTGCATGATGTTAGCTGAAGCGTTAAACGCGGTGACGTAGTCTTTTAAAATATCAAAATGAAAAGCTGGAGTCAGCAGTCGCCTCCTACGAGACCACTCTTCCCCATTACTTATTAACAAACTCTGACCTAAATTTTAAAGAGGAGTAGGAGGAAAAGACTTTAATGTTGCTCAAATTGTTACGAAACATGTTTCATAACACAAACTGTAGATTTCATTTCATCTATAAAAAGTGTTTTTTCTCACCGAGCCACGGGCGCAGATGTTTATAGATGAGCTCGTCTTTCACAGTGATATTGGCTTAAAGGGATAAAAAAATATATAAAATATAAGATTAAACTGGTTTTAATAGGTAAACAGTAGCAGATAAATGAAGTGTGTAACTCTACCAGGTGCCATTAACAGAGGTTTGACGTAGTCAGGGTGAAAAACTCTGACCAGGTGATAGAAAGGACCGAGAAACCAGCAGCAGGAGTGTTTGTACGTTTGTACCAGTTCATCCACCTGTTGGAGACCTTCCTCTGTGCTCTGCATCTGATACACAAACAAAAGAAAAACAAAACGTATCAATAAAGTCTCTAAACTTCATTTCTTCTGCAGGTTTTTACAGGAAATATAAGACAAACCTTGATGTCTTACCTGGCCCATGTGACCGATCAGCCACGAGTGAACAGGAGGTTTACTGAAACATGACAGTTTGTGCACGAACCAGGCGTGACGCACCAACAGCTTCACCGTCCAAACCACAACCACGGCAACCAGTCCAGCAGAGACCAGGTACAGGATCTGACAGAGGCCGGTCCAGCTGAGGACCTGAGAGAGGACGGTGCGGAGGAGAGACATCGTAGGACGGAGAGTGAGCTCAGTCCTGCTCAGATTGAGAAAAGCTGCGTTCACAAACGAGAAGTCGTTGATGTTGAAACATGTAGAAATAAAACTGTTGAGATCATTTCAACAGCTGCTGCTGTTACCACAGTGAATGTGCACTCATGCATTCATCAAGCTGCAGGTATCCTGTTTGTTTCATGTGGTGACATCAACACAGACTTTCATCACTTTCTTCACTTTGAAACCTGAATTTGTAACAATGATTGATCTCACCACTTCCTTCATAAAACTCATGTCCAACTGGGTCATAAAGAAATGACTGTCTTTGGTGAAAAGACCCCAATGACCTTTAACCTTTAACCACCAACCTGTTGTTTTAGTCTATCAGATCAAACCAAAGTCAGAATAATGCCAATGTCTTATAAATATATATTTGTTTATATGTATAATAGATAATTTCTTATTTATGATAAGTTTTAAATTAAGTCTTTACTGGAGCTCTTGCTAAGCTTCAGTTAGAAACTGAATAAAATAAATAAGAATAAAATACAGATTTTTGTGTTAAAATACATAAATTAAAGAATAAATGGCAGATTAATCAATCATATCTCTCTGAAATTATATTTGTAAATATTATTAGAATATTTAAATGTTTTATCATCACATTTTTATTTTGTTTTACATTTTCTATTTTATCTTTTTTATATTTGCAAAATCCTCTCTCTAAAATATTTTTAATAATATTATATATTTATATTTAATATTTTTCAATTATTTTTCATTTTTATGTATTTATTATTTTTACTGTTGGACACAAATACATATAAACAGGAGATTATTTAATAATAAAACAATTTTTATGCTGTGTTTTTAATCAGTTTAATTTATTATAAATTATTGATATTAAAAAAGACAATAATTTTACATGTAGACAATATTTACTAAAAGTCTCTTCACTGAAAATACGAAAAACTAAATCTTATTATCCTGACACATCACGACATTTTGATAAAAATTAATTCAAAATTAAAAGTAAAAATATCAAATTATTATTGTTATCATTTAAATACAGTCTTTTATGCCAATTTTAATTAGTTAAAGCCATATATTTGTTTTTGTTGACTTTATATCAACTTAAATAAGAGACTTTTTCGCTGATTGAGATTAAATTTTCCGAGCTGTTCCTGAACGCGTCAGTGATTGGAACCTGTTGCACGTGAGCGGCTAACGGCCGCTAAATGCTAAAGAAAAAGAACTGAAATGAGTTTATAAATCACGTCTCTGACCTTTGTCAGCGGCTTGAAATGAAAAGTAAACGACGCTGAGCGCGTTTCCAGGTGTAATGTTTCTACCTGTCAGCTGCAGGTAAGTTTTGATTAAACTTAACGTGTCAAAGAAATTTGGGGAAAATGCGAAGTAGCGAACGTTAGCTAGCTAGTTAGCTAGCTGTAGCTTAGCTGTAGCCTAGCTTAACCCTCATTTAAAACTTTGCGATTTTTGTCCGTTTTTTTCACATTAAACGTTTATAAAAACTCCTTAGAGTTTAAGATGACATTTGTTATTTATATATTTTGTGACAAAATAAATTCTGTTAACTTGTCTTGAATGTGAAATTGTATAAATAAGAGTAAAGTTGTCAAATTACTTGATGATTTGTTAGATTTCTACATTAGAAACTAAACATTTTAATATAATATTGATATAATAAAATAGTTTATTTATGTTTTAGATCGACATGTGATAAAATAAAAACTAAAATATCTAAACTAAATGATTAAAATAAACTTTTAGAAAGTCAATATTTACACATGAAGAAGAAAGTAGCATCTATATTTAGAAATAATAACAACAATCACTATATTTGATTTAAAAAATGTTTTATTACTTTTATTTTACCACTTTGCTTGTGGCTTTATTATAGTACAAGATAAATAAATTAAATCCACCACATCTGCACCTGTACCAACCTACTAGAAGAATAAATGTGTTATATCTTTGTTAATTTATAACTAAATGTTTTTTTTTTTTCCTTCTAAGTGTTATAATTTACATAATTTCTATAAATAAACTTAAACTACTGACTGGAAACACTTTAGTTAAGTCTGATACAGTAAAACTGCTCATAATCAACCCCCTTCTCGTCTTTAAACCTCCTTTTTTTTTATCACTTTCTGATTCTTCTTCTGTTTTTATGTGACAGGTTTTCAGTGAGATGGATGAAAGTCACAATAGATGTAACAACCAAAGCAGATCTCCTCCGTCGTCTTCCTGCTGCAGCTCCGGTCCAACATGGCCGCCGCTTGCTTCTCCCCTGATGAACGAATCTCCTCCATCTCGTTACTATGAGGAGCTTTTCTGCAGCAGCCAGACGTCCGTCTCTCTAACCACGGCCCTCATCACCTCCTCCTCCTCCTCTTCTTCATCCTCCTCCTCCTCTTCTGGGCCTCAGAGCGACGTGGTGAAACAAGGTCACCTGGGGAAACTGGAGCGAAACCACAGAAGATATTTTGTCCTGAGAGCAGGAAGTCACACCGGACCGAGCCGACTGGAGTGGTACAAGAACCAAGACAAGTTCACAGCAGCGGAGAAGTCGGCTGGTAAAGCAGCGATGTTTGGATCCAACAAGCAGGGGTTAGTTAACATAAATCTGAACTCGGGGTCTATTTCACCATGAATACAATGAAACCAGTTGTTAAGAAAACAAGACGTTGGGTAAGTCTTGTAAAACAGTGTTTTTAATAAACTCTTAGTTCACTTACTAAGTTATCAGTAGTTCAGATTATGTGTAGAGACCCTGTGATAGCCTGGGCCCGCCCATGAGAGTCAGTCTGGCCAACCTGCCTGTTCTCTGCTCTTCCCGCTCTTTAAAACCTCAGGAACCATTGAAAAACGCGATTTTATGGGTTTAACGTGATGACACACTAGTTAAGCGACCTCAAACATTTTTTGTTTACAGCCAACATGGCGGCTGTGGAGAAGCGGAAATTGATTGATTCAGCTGTAGCTGCTGTTTTAAGAGATTTTAACGCCGAGTTTTCCTCTAAAATGGAGCAAAACGTAGCTCTTGAAGCCTTCATGCATGTTTCCGTCATGTTTTTTTTTTTCCCCATCGCTATGCATATGTCGTCAGAATCAGTGGTCTGTTCTGGCTCTGTCCAGTAGCACACAGACGTGTTTGATAGACGCCTGCCTCTATGCCTCTATGGGATCTTTGCCAGACCGGGTTCAAACTTATTTATTTACTTTATTTCTTATTTATAAGGTTCAAGCTTCACATGTAAATTCTGATGCAAGTTTGATTTACTTAAGCTGGTTTGTGAAACATTTTGTCACAACTTTGAGCAACAGGTTTAATGTTTCCTGTGAAGTGAAGCCTCAGATTAAGAGCTGCAATAATGGATCTGCAGAAAAATAATCTGCAAATATGTTGATAAAAGTAAAACATTCTCAAGTTTCAGCTTCTTATTTGCGATTATTTATCTGTTTTTTTTCTCTTGATGTGACAGTAAATTACATATTTTTAGATCTTTATTTGGACAAAACAAACAATTTGAAGATGTAACCATTTGATTTTATCTATTGAGGTTTTTAAAACAGCAAGTTCTTGTTGTTTGTTTTAGGGCTTTGAGATTTCTCTAAACTTTATTTTGATAGTTTGATACCATCAGATCAAACATAATCATCTAAAACGACTTCATTTCCTTTTTCCACCTCAGGGTGATTTACCTGAGATGTTGTCTGGGTGTGAGCCGCACCGGCAGTTCCAGGAAAGGCCACACGGTGGCGTTGTACGCCAAGGATCAGACACTGGTCCTGGTGGTGGAGGACCAGCAGGAACAAGACGAGTGGTATGTGGCCATTAAGAGGCTGATGGAGGAAGAACGTAAAGATGACGGGTTTGATGAAGAAGACGATGACGGGTACTGCACTCTGCCTCCTGCTGCTTTCTTCAAAGAGGTTGGACCTGATTTTATTTATTTATATAGTCACAGTGTCTAAATTAACCTCATAAACTTGGACTGAAGTTGATTTCATTCTTTTAGAAGTTAAAAATAAGATCAAATCAATAATATAATAAAACTAAAACAGTTTTCAATACTAAAAATAATACTAAAATTTAAAAAATAAAACCAAATCCACCTTTTCACAGTCAGTTGACCTCACTCTGCCTCCAGGTAGTTTTAGCTGAAATCTCTAGAAATTTAAATATCCCACCTGATCTTTGGCCCCGGCCCGCTCACCTCCGTCTAAGGTCTGGCCGGTTTCGGTGAAACCCCGAGGTTTGGGTCGTTCCAGGTCTCTGACCGGAGAGACTCGGCTCTGCCTCACAGCGTCCTCGCTCATCTTGGTGCGACTCGGCGCCTGCAGCGATTTGCCGTCGGTTACGATACCGTTGCTCAGCGTTCGGCGTTTCGGACATTTGGACGGTTCGTTTTTCATGGAGCTCGGCAGGTCGGCGCCCGACGGACCTGGAGAAATCTGGATGGAAGGAAGAGACCAAGGTGATTAAAAACATCAGCAGAAATGAGTTTTAGTTTGTTGTTAGTGTCTGATGTGATGTTTTATCTTAACATCTGTTCCGTGCAGGAAACCCTGGCATCGCTCAGCACATTCACGAGGCGGTTCGAGAAGCGCTGAGGACGTTACGAGCTCTTCCTGACTTCAACCGGTCGCCGACCTCCAGCCACTGTCAGCCTCAGGCGCTCATGGTCTTAAAACGCAGCAGACCTAAATACAGAGACAAGATGGCGACCGTAAGAGCTTTTAAAAACACAGACACTCAGATGAGTCCGACGCGGTGTCACACGGAGCCTCACAAACCGGACAAAATGGATCGTAGCCCATTCAGATCCACACCGGCCTGCACACCTCCGACCGACAGCTACATGGAGATGAAGGTGGAGATAAAAGTGGAGCGATTGGAGCTGGGAGAGGAAGAGGAAAGACTCGGGTACGTGACGATGTCACCTCAGGGCGGCCACAGTTTACCTCAGGACGACTACATGACCATGGCGAGTCCACACAAACACCAGTTCTCCTCTTCATCATCATCATCTTCCTTGATGCTTCATACATCGTTCAACAGGTGAGAAATTATTATAAAGTATCAGAAAGGAGCTGCAGCTTTTATTTAACTTCATTTAATAACTTTTCTCTTTGTTTTTATTCATTTCAGCTCCAGCTTTGACAGCTACTCTCCCATGCAGCCGTCACGAGAGTCACCGTGGCTGCTGATGTCAGTTCAACCACCTGAAACACAAACCGACCAATCACAGACGGATGATGTCAGACAGGAGCAGAAACTCCGCCCACTTCAGCTCGAAGCCACTTCTCACTCTGACCTGAGGCCTCTGTTTATCACAAATGAAGCAGACGACAGGAGACCAGTTCAGACTGGTTCACGCTCCGCTACAAACCAGTCTGGCGGTAAAAGACATCGACTGTCGTCTTGTCTTCCTTCGTGTTTACAAGCTGAAGAAACATCCTGAGTGTTTGAGTCTGAATCTCCTCTAGAATTAAACATAATAATCTGTGTATAATAATATTTAAATATTCCTTCATCTCACGTCTCTTACACATGCAGAAGAAGCTGCTTTTGCAACAATTTATGTTTAAATGAACACGCCATGAAGGTTGAACAACACAACAGATGTTACAGATGTTGAACTGTCGAATGATGTAATTAAAAGAATAAAGTCACATGAAAGCAAATCTGGTGTCATGCAGGTGTTGTGTCATATTTTGGATAAAACAGTTCTTAATTTATTAAATTATGGAGGAATTTTGCTGCTTTATTCTTAGTTTGATGAACTTGCAGCTCATGGACAAGTTATAATTGTTACTGTAATTGTGTGAATACTGTGTGAGCATTATTGAAACATTATCTTTATTATTCATTGGTTTTACATTTTATTTTGTGTCACAGTTACTGCTACACTCATTAAATATTTGGAAAATAATCTTTTATATCGTCCTCTTTTGATATTTATCTATAAATTAACTCACCTGGAGTCGAGTCTGGTGCTGAGTTGATCTGTACCGGTTCTGGTCATCGTGTTTTTTTCAGTGTTGAATAAGCGCCGGCAGTGAGGCAGTAGAGTGCTTCTGGTCCAGGTTATGATGGTCTGACGTGAGCTGTGTAAACCACAGAGCTATGAACCATTATTCACTAGAAATTTAAAGTCCCGGACACTTGGTCAGAACTTTTATTTGTACTAAATCTTTAGTCTGTCGTCGTATCGCAGCTCGTTCAGGTCTGTGCTGTTCTCTGCTGGATGTTAATGCTCTGACAGAAACTTGGACGAGTTAAGTCTCTTATTTGTGTGTAAATGGACGTGAACATTGAAGCAGCTCAGCCCTGATGTCGTCCACATCTCGGTCGGTTGTTGTTCAGTGATTGAAGAGAAGGTTGTTGCTCGTCGTCTTTTATCGTTTTGTTTCTGTGAGGTTCAGTTTTTCTCATTAGATTGTTTGTGTTGTTTTCTTCTTTTTATCATTTTGTGGCTTGTTTGATTTTAATAGTGTCATTTTTTTTCAGTCTTTTTGTTGTGTTGGATGTTTTCACACTAGGTTTCTATCTCTCAACACAACTGGATCTTTCAGTTTTTTGTTCTTCATCGTTATTATGATACTTAAACTTTCAAGTTTTATCTTATTCCACAAGATTTCTATGTTTTACTTGTCTTTTAAAGATTCATATTGGTCTTGAATGACTCTTTTTCCATCTAGTTATTATAAAATATGCAACATTTCTTAAACTAACAGAATTAAAACTCATAACATTTCTTAACTTCTCACAGGCAGCAGTGAATTTTTAACTCTTTTCACTTTAATTTCTTTTTTTCTTCCCTCAGCTTCATTTTCTCATGAATAAGTGGAAGATATTATTTATAAACTCTAAGTGATGATTAAATTTAATGATTTAACTGAATCTACTTAAAGTGATGAGTCAAACTCCACCTCAACAGATATTTTACGTTGGTTGAAGTAACATCGAGTTTGACCGTCTTTTGTTTTCACGAATAAATAGTTAACAATGAAAGTAAATGGGGCAGTCAGCCAAACGTATCTAAATTGTCATTTTTTAACCACTAATAAAAATCACTTGTCCAACTAATGATCCATAAATAAGTAATTTACTGTCACATCAAGAGAAAGAAAAGCAAATCATCAAGAATAAGAAGCTGAAACTTGATTCACTTTTATCAAAAAAATTATTTTTCTGTAGATCAGTCATTGCTGCTCTGATTTTGAGGCTTCACTTCACAGGAAACATTAAACCTGTTGCTCAAAGTTGTGACAAAATGTTTCACAGATTCATCATTTTCCTGAACAACAGGTCGATGTGTCCGAGAAGAACGAGGAAAATGATGAATCTGCTGATGTGGAACAACCTTCATCACCAGTTGTTATAAAACCAGACGTTGGGTAAGTCTTGTAAAACAGTGTTTTTAATAAAGTTATCAGTACTTCAGTTTATCTATTCATGCTACTGCTGAAGTGAAGTGATATTTTGAGCTTTATTAGTGGTTAAAAAATAATGATTTAGATACGTTTGGCTGGCTGCCCCTTTACTTTCATTGTTAATTATTTATTCGTGAAAACAAAAGATGGTCAAACTAGATATTACTTCAACCAACGTAGAATATCTCTTGAGATGGAGTTTGATTCGTATTCATTGTTTAAATTACGTCACTTTAATAAATAACTGACAACGAAGCGAAATGAAAGAGTAAAATAGTTTATTGTGTCAGTAAAGATCAAACATAAGGCACACAGACAGTATCTGAGGGTAGAGACGTCACACCAGTGTCAATATCTTTCTCCAGCTTTCATCATACACCACCTCCCCTCCGCTCACACACACACACACACACACACACACACACAAACACATCCAGGTTCTGTCTGCAGGACTCAAAGGGTGCAGGTCGTTCCAGCTCGGAGAGGCTCAAATTGATGCAACACATTAGCTTTAGCTAAACTCTGCAGCTCATAGTACAACGTCAAGCAAACGGAGCCTTTAGCAAAAATATATTCATATATATGTGTGTGTGTATATATATATATATATATATATATATATATATATATATATATATATATATATATGTATATATATAAAACAAACACCTTCTCTACACGTTAAAGCGGATCAGCTATACAAAATGCAGAAAACTATCTTGGTACAATAACTGCTGAGCTGTTTGTAAGAAAGTTCATGCTTCATATTAGCATCAGAGCGGCAGTATTACAGGATCAAAAATAGAAGCAGTACCTTTGTCATAAAACAGTTATAGGAAAAAACTTACAAGTCGTCAAATATAATGCCAAAAATATTAGATCTGAAAACAAGAAAATGTACACAAAAGACATTTCAATATACATGTTTATAGGAGGACTCAAACGTGCGTCCTTTTGAAGCAGAACAGGTTTCACCCCTCAAAAAATAAAAATAAAATAAAAACAACGATAGGTCAGTTAATAAAGGAGTGCCATGGCTTCTATATATATATATATATTTTTTTTTGGTTGAAACAGATCCCAGAGTTCACTTTCACTTCAACGTACGTGAGGATTACAGCGACGGCCATGCTACAGAAGATACCGCTAGTTTAAAAAAAACAACAAAATAAAACAAAAAAAGTGTTAAACATAAAATTGGAATATTTTCAGGGAAAGTGTGATAGTAGAGCCATAATAATTCAACTTTATCCTCATTAAATTATAACTTAATCTCTTCCAATTACATTATATTTTCTGTAAAAGTTTATCTTTTCTTAAAATTACAATTTTTCTCACTATATTTTAACCGAATTGAATCCCACAATATCTGTTTTACCTAAAAAAAAAAAAAATTAAAATTAAAATTATGGCTTCACCTTCAAATATCACAGTTTCTCTGAATATTACAACCTTATTCTTGAATTAATTAAACGTTATCGTGTGTTTTGGCCTTTAACTCATCATCTGAAGTGAAAATAAAATCAGAACCACTGTCGATTGTTTTTTAACATACTTTTTTTTTTTTTGTTTGTTTTTGCTGTGGGAGTTTTAAATCAACAGTCCCTAGAAATTCTCAGTTTTGGCAAAAGAGACGTTTACGTTTGATAAAAAAAAAAAAAAGTGACATATATGACGTAGGTGTACATTTTAAAATAAGTCAAACACTGTTCAGTAAATTCAGTGTCCTCCTCCAGCTGCCAGGCTGTTGGGTCTAGTACAGGTAACTGTCGGGGAAAGCCAGCCCCGTGGCGCCCTGCTCGCCTCCGTCAGCCAGGTACGGACCCTCCTCCTCGTAGCTGGGCAGCGGGAGGCCGTCGTCCTCGCTCGGAGGCAGGACGGCGTCCGGGTCGACCTTCAGACTCGGCCTCTGGTTGTCGGGGAACGCCATCGAGAAAAGCGCCTCTGAGTTGCAAACGAACTTGTAGACGTACCTTTCTCCAGCCACCTGCAGGAGAAACCAGTCAGAGGAGGTTAATTCATGATGTTCATGTTAATAAATGAGTATATAAATATATCTGCGTGTCTTTACCTTCTGCATGATGCCCTTCTCGTAGTAATACCTCAGCGAGCGGCTCAGTTTGTCGTAGTTCATCGCCGGTCGATTTTTCTGGATCCCCCAGAGCCGAGCGACCTGGACGCGACGTTAAAGGAGGAAACCTCGACGTTAAACATTGTTACAATAAACCGGTTTAAATGAAACATTTTCCAGCGTCGTTACAAACCGACCTCCTCGGGGTCGATCAGTTTAAACTCCATGTTGCGTCCCGTCCAGACGATCAGGTGTCCGTTCGCCGGGTTGTCGAGCAGCGTGAGCAGAAACTGCCAGAGCTGCAGAGAACCGCGGCGTTGATACGGCAAACCCTCCTGCTTCACTTTACCTGAGTCACACAACACGACCTTTAAAGTTCACATTCAGCCTTTAAAGTCCACAATCAAACGCCATCTTGTTTCAGTTTTACCTTCCAGTCGCTCTGGTACGACACAGGTGTCGTCATAGTACAGATGTGGCTCTCTGTCGTGACCGTATCCTGTCAGGAAATTAATTAAATATTAGAAAAGGAAAGAAAAGTCTGGAAGTAAAAAAACTAACAGACAAACTCACCCATGTTGTTATTGTGGTACATGACTGAAGACTTTCCATATGATGACGACTGGCAGGTTTGAACATCTGGAGTCAAATCACAAATATTCATTGTCAGAATTTATTAGAATTCATTAGATGTTTGATGGAGGCTCCATCTTAAAGGTGGATGATGGAGAAACTTCAACAATATCAATATCAAACAGAAACTTTAGTGAAAAAAGAACAACGTTAGTTCGTTAGTTCAGACTCAACACATTGTCTTTGAAGATTGTTGTAGACTCCATGTTTTAAAGAGCTGGATAAACGTCATAATATTCTTCTGTTTTTATATTTTACTTTCAGTACTTTGTGGTCGAGTACTTGTACTTCTACTCTAGTGACACTGGTTGAAACTGAACTCAAATGTTTCTAAACGTAGGATTTTGTTCAGACCTGAGTCGAAGCTGAAGTCTCTCGGTTCTTGTTTGATCGTGACGTGGTTGAAGGAGGTCTGGGGCTGAGGTGGAGCCAGACCTGGACCTGACGGTCCTCGATCCGGGTATCGTGGGTCCACCAGCTCTTGTTTAAACCCTCTGGGACCGTGAGGAACCAGCGGCTCAGACAGGTGGCGCTGGTACATGGGGCGTCCATCGCGGATCTGTGGCGGCGGCGGCGGTTGTGAGTACGGTGTGTTTGTGGTTTTCTCTGGAGGGAGGAAGGAGAGGCAGGGCTCTGAGAGCTGCCGCTGGAACCTGGAGGACAGGAGCAGGTTTAGGTTTAGGAATGAATTTAGTTTGAGATTGTGTTGTTGAAAAAAACAAAACAAAACAAAGAAACAAGTAACTCACCTTTGCTCCCTGCTGAAGGACGTGGTTGGACAGCTGATGGGGGGGCGTGGCAGAGCGAACTGCTGGTTCTGATTGGCCGGTGGGAGGTGATGGTGGTGGTGGGAGGAGCTTGGAGCTGGAACGTGGCTTGGGCCGCAGCCGCTGGTCAGCTGGTTGGTCGACGGCTGCAGCTGCCTCTGTAGCGGCGGCGGGGTGGTCATAGCTGGCTTGTTGTCACAGGCACTGATGGGAGAGGAGACGACCACATGATCACACGATCACATGATTAATGTGTCACGCTACAAACTACCACACAAGCGTGTCATACCTGTAGCTGTAAAGGCACATGTCAGCTTGAGGCGTTCGGCAGGGAGACAGCTCTTTGGACGGACTGGGCTCTCGTTTCACTTTGCTGACCGGTCCATGAAACATCACTGCAAACACACGGCAGCACAACGAGGGTTAAACAATCATTTATTCATTCAACACTCTGCGGCCTTTGGTATCTGTTGTTTGAGCAGCAGAGAGAGGAAAAAAAGAGCGTCCTATCTGATCGAGGCCTTCCTGGAATCTGTGGTGACGACACCGCGTCGCTAATGTTTCCATCTACAACTCGATCGCTGTCACATTTATTGTCGCAGCCGCTGAGCCGTTCTGTCCAGAGCTGCTATCAAACGGCCATAAATACAAGCTGTACGTGTTTGGCAGCGACACTAAATGTACCATTTCCTCACCTCCTGTCTTATCAGTGACATCATGATTCTTCAGGTACATGTAGAGCTGCTCGGAGGGTTTTTATAGCCTCCTCCATTTCCTGTGCCACATGACTACGATCATTTAATTGGCACTGATCCACCGTGGTTGTATAGTAGCTGAACACTGTAAACGTGATTGTATTTACACCAGTGTCTTTTAGTAACACATAGAGACTTTATACGACTACGTTTTACACCTCGACTCACTGGACAAATAATGAGCAACATTTACAGTAAAGTGCTGCTCCTTAAATATATCATGTTGTCGACTACTTGAGGTTTTAAACACAGGATGTTTCTAGAAAAATAATGAAATAAACAGTGGGGCAAAATATTTAATTTCAATAAGTTTTGGAGATATTGTCAAATAATAGAGAGAAAATCTGAGATGTTTAGAAACAAATTTTATAATAAATATAATTATTTCCTTTTTTTATGTGATACGTGTTGGTCAGATTGAGGACATAATACAGTTAGAGGGTATAAATGCTTAATAAACATTTTAATATAAAGTATTTACAGCAGCAGGCGACATCGAGGCTCTGGAGCAGAGGAATTAGAAAACGGAGGCATAAATAAAGGACGTGTGTTCACGATGCAAAATGTTGTTGCTCTTTAAATATCAGAGCAGAAGCAGCGACTTACAGTTGTTGGACTGGAAATCTGGGACGAACTGTTCGTCGTCAGGAACCTGAGCTGTCGAGAGGGAAAAAGACAGGAAATTAAAACTGGTCTCAGGACATTCCTGCACTTACAGGTTGTGAGTTAGTGCGTCAGATTTCTTCTTGTTTTTTTTTTCCCCTTCACAAACGGTGCCATTTCGACCACTTAAAGACATTAATCGTCTCACCTTCTGCGATCCAGATTTCCTGCAGCTGGCTCAGATCTTGAAACAGCTCTGCAGGACAAATGTGAGATGATATTAAATGAGAGATAATGTGATATTTGATGATTAGGATCCTAAAATCATTTCGTGATGAGCTTACCCTCTGTGTCCTGAGCCAACTCCGTGTCCATGAATTTCCTTTTCCTGTCGCTGAGACATTTCTCTGCTTCGTTGATGTGACATTTCTGGAAGTCGTGAGAACAACAAAGCTGTTTTAGCAAATATAAACCGTACAAATCGTTGTATTTACTGTTTTGTTTTTTAAAGATGTGATGTGTTAAACTTACTCTCTCAGGGACCATAAAAGGAACCTGTTGGTCATAAAAGCCGTCCATGTTGCAGGAGTCTTCACTCTGGAGTAAAAAAAGAGACAAAAGCGTTTGAGTCGCGGTGGTTTTAGTGATAATAATTCATACGTCTCAGTTTGTTTGTGTATTTCTAACCTCATTAACCTCCAGAGGCTGTAAAAATGTTGCAGTCAGTGGCAGCGTTATGCAACCTCTTGTAAATTTACTCTGACGTGAATCTGAACCTTCAAAGAACGTTTTGAACTGGCGATGTTTGATTTTTTTTTTTTTTTTTTAAAGGCAGTAAACATAAAACAGCTGCACTGCGGTGACCTTAACGTGTACGTTAGAGACATGAAAAGATACGGGAGCGGTAGCAATCTTATCAGATGAATCTGAGCCGCAGAGCAAATAAGCGTATTTCCTAAAATGTCTCACAGATTCCTTTGAATCACACAAGTTGGAAACAATTACTGGTGAAGTCTGGAAACTTTATTTTGTCTGAGCGACGTCCTGAACGCGTCCAGACTCCTCTTTAATCTTAGACAGTTGGTAAACCACACAATGATTTAAACCTATTTATTTCTAATTAGATCATATAAAAAAAAAAAAACCACATTTATAGTTAAAATATTAAGTTTGGTAACTAATTTTATCAAATTATTAAATCTAATTTGTTGCAACAAAGAGGTTAAAGTAAAGAAAAGATAAAAATCACATTTCTTTCCTCCTGTAATTATAAGATTAGTGTCTTATAATTACAGTATCCGGAGGTTATAATTAACAAAAATGTCTCGTCGGGCTTCCGTAGGTAAACAACACCTTCTGTCTTTGTTCCAATAAATCTGGTTAATAAGTTGTAAATAAAGTTTACATTTCCTCTAAAGACACAAACATTATATTTAATCACGTGACTCTTTAAGGTTGTAGTTTTAACCCAAAAAAAAAAGGTTGTTTGTTTTTACTACGTGTAAAACATTAAAGAGAAGAGATTTGTGAATGGAGGTTGGTGACGCAGGGAGCAGCTCGTCTCGTGGGACCTCCTTGTTTTTCCTCAATGAAGTGAAACTTGATCCTCGCAGGAACGAAGAAGGGGGGAGAGAAAGGAGGGAGGAGGAGGTGGGGGTGAAGGGTTGGGGTGGGGGGGGGGTAGCGAGAATTTTTTTACCACAGAGAAAGATTCACGATGCTAACAGATCGTAAAAGACAGCTGCTGCAAAACGCAACCGCCGAGATGCAAAGCGCAAACATGCGGAGGAAGAAAAATGGACGAAATGTTGCCTTTGATTTTTAGAAAATGGCGATCTCGTCTGAGCTCGTATCTGCTGCCTCAGTCTGCCACAAACAGCCCCGGTTGATGTAATCAAACCAAAGCTAAAGCTAAAACAAACACGCGCACGTACAGATTAACTTCAATTAGTGATTTTTAATATAAATAATAATAATGAAAATGCAACACTCACATGATCAGTGAAGTTTCGTGGCGTTGTGATATCAACTCGACGCAGATTTCCTGCCCTACATCCCCTGCAGCTCCGCGAATTAAAAAAAAAAAGTCGCCAGTGAATTTTTCTCAATGAAGAAGCTCCGGTGGCTGGCGCTGACCCGAGATCAGTGCTGCGCTCTCATTGGCTGGAACGCGCAGTCAGTCAGAGCGCTAGCCAATCGGCGTCGAGACCGCTCTGACGTCTGTCCCCTGGTGTTTTTTATGAATGGTTGCGTTTCATTCATGGATCCACAGCGCGCTTTCTTAAAGGGCCAGCGCCGCCATTCCGTTACGTAAACACATGAATAGACACATGAATACGCGTTTTTAGACCAGTTTAACCACAGAATATGACCAGATTACGACATAATACACTAATTAAATTAATATATCCAATAAAATAGTTTATATATTTATATAATTTGTTGCTTTTAGACACTAACAGGTTATACTTTTACCAAAAACACATGGTTAATAACATAACTTCATAGCTTCATTGGTACTGGGTTATTATGATTAAAGCAACTACTATTGCAAGTTGCACTAATACTACTACAACACCACTTATAATAAATAAAACAAGTAATTCAAATGTAATTTTTTAGTTAATCATTTTAAAATGAATCAGTGAAAATGTGTGGGTATATTTGGGTTGTAGGTCAGATGAAGACATTTAAACACAGGTTTAACGTTTTATCAGTAATGTTACTGTTATTCTAAGTGACCATTTACACTGATAAACCAGCAGCTCAGACAATGGCCATTATGTCGGTGGTTTTGTGTATATCACATGCAGACAATTAAGTGTAGAAGTACTGTACTCACTCTCCCACAGTTTTGTAACAGTAACTTTTTTTTTTATTTAATCCGTCATCACACATGACTGCTTCAAAGTCCATTCATCTCAGTGGGTGGTTGAACAGTTTCTCCACTTTTAATTCCACTTTGGTCTCGTTCCACTTCATTACCACTCACTGCTGAGATCACTGACTGTGTCACCTGATTATGTGCATATCTGGTATGCAGTTGCTTTGAGGTTTATTCATACACTTCTTGTTGAAAACTAAAAAACAAAAGTCTAATGTGTGAACCTGTTGTGCAGGTGTTGCAGGTCTCGTTGATATTTAATCTGCAGTGAGTTCGTTGCCAGTCTTGTTTTATGACTTCGGACTAGATGACCTGTTCAGGTGGACGTCCTTTTTTTTTTTTTTTATTTTATTTTATTATTATTTTTTGCACGGTGCACTAATCGTTTGTGCTCTACTTTGAAACTGCACGATCAGCGTCAGGAGATGCCAGAACGGATCTGTACGCGATAAAAGTTCCAGTTCAAACATCAGCTGAGCTCAGCAGCTCTGTTACTGATTTGCAACGTCTCATGTTCACTCAGCCCTCAAACGTCCACTACTGTGTACATATCATATCAACAGTTTTTATTCTTCCGTTCTGGCAGATTGATATGGATGTTATCATCTGAAAAAAAAATGTGCAAGAGGAAATTAGACGTAGTTTCATAGTTTCTTATCAAATGTATCTACAGGATGTTTGTGATGTTCTTTTACTCTCTGCTGCAGCTGTTTTATGGCCTCACGTAGTAGCTGACATTTTATAATCAAAATACTAATAAATTATATATTAATATATATATGTTAAGTTTAAAAACATGATGTAAACAGGAAAAACAGGAAAACTAAATGCATAAAACAGGCTAGAAATATTTTATATAATATTATCTTATTCACAGATATAAAGTCTTAATTGCATGAGTCATCTTGATTTTTTTGATGTGAGAATATTTGTTTCATTCCCAATATTTTATCTATTTATGTGTTTTTCTAATGAACATCCTGCAGCCTTGACTTGTGTCTCGTGTGATGAAGCTTTTACACCACTAGGAGGCTCTAATGTTGACATCCTTTGTATCCTGATGACTCCTGTTAGCATGTTAGCATCTACCGTTTACTTTTATTACGACCATCAGGGCCCAAGTGGTTTAATGTAACGAATGTTCATGTTATTGTTCACTAATGTTCACTATATATATCAGTATCATCATGACTCGTTGTCTGATCTCTGATAAAACCACACCACACTTTGCTGCAGCTCTTGTGTATTTATTTGCGTGCAGGTTTAGTTTCTGTAGTACGACGTCTAAAAGTCCACCACTCGTCTGATGGAGCCTACGGTTGGATGAAGAGCTCCCCAGTCCAAGTGTCGCCTGTATTCGCCCTTTTCCAGCAGGTACTGGCGCCCCCTGTAGTTTGGATGCTCATAAAAGATCCAGACGCCGTCCTGGATGTGGGCTGATTGGATGTCACGGTAACGCCAGCGGTCCAGCAGGTTCGGCATATCGTCGTTAAACTCTATCATCTGGCCACTGAAGTCTGGACGTTCATAGATGCGGATCCTGTATCTGCTGGAAGGCTTTAACATCAAATAAGGTAAAATATGTTTAGAGGCGTTTAAAGACCGATCGTTTTATAGGGCTTTTCCACTACACTGTTCTAGCACTCGACTGGTATCTGCTGCGTTTGAGGCACCAGTCGATCTGAGTCGACACTAAAACGTGACGTGAACAGACTGTCGGCCACTCACTGGTCAGAGGAAGTGTCGAGTTGAGAGAGCGTCAACAAAATAATCAACCTCCATTTTTAAAAACACTGACGAGTGATAGCCATCGTCGTAGCTACCTGGTCGTAAGCTAACCCAGCAGCAAGTACAGCATCTCCTCCATGTCCATTAATGTTTACTGATGTTTTTGTGTCGTGACGTCGCAGCAGTTTGACTCCACTCACCACATTCACATGGAGGAGGAACCAAACTGTGATGGAAAACAACGTGTCTGCTACCAGACTGAGTAGAGTTGAGTAGAGTAGCACTAGAACAGTTTATTTTCTTACATGTCTGAGGAGTCGACAGGATCTGATGGTGTCATTGAAGCCGCTCCAGCTCTGGTAGCTGGGGTACTCCCCCTTCATGAGGACGTACTGGTAGCCCATGTACTGAGGTCTCTCGTAGATGACCCACGCTCCACTCTCCACTCGGACGGAGTTGCAGCGGCTGAAATGTGAGCTGAGCTCAGGACAGTCGCTGCTGCATTCGTAGAAACGACCCTGGAAGTTTTTGTCCTCGTAGAAGAAAATCTACAAACAGAAGTTTGAAGAGTTAGTTAAAACAACAGAGACTAAATCTACAAAATAAGACACAAATACATTGTTGTCATTGAATTATGTTTCTTTACATAGTGTTAATATCCCACATTTGTAGTTTCATCGAACTCCACTGCCCCCAAGTGGCTAAAAAAAGTTCTGCAGCTTCATTGTTTTCATCATTGAAAAATTAAGTAGATTTTCCTGAGATCAGATGACAAATTAAAAAAGTTATTTCTACTCAACACTCATTAATTAATTACAGTATCACTTAATAAACAATAACAACAACAACATGTTACTGATTAATATGTTGGTACTCACCTTCCCCGGCCACTCCATCATCACCTGATGTTTCTTAGTAATTAAACCAAATTAAATTAAATTAAAGCTGCTCGTTCCTGCAGCGTCACTGATGTTGTGTTTATATACACAGGCTGATGAGAAGCATCACCGGTGGAGCGATTGTCATTCAGATGAGCGCTTCACTAACTTTGACACATTAGCTGATACTGCAGTTGTTTCACCATGTGTTTCACTTTTTTATCTGAGTTTTTACTGAATAAATTCTCCTTTTATATAATCACGTCTTAAATCTTCACAGTCACATTTCCTGCAGCGTGTTGTATCCTGTTAATACATATTATTTATATTAATTTGTATTAAAATACATATTTCCCTGCAAAGACAACAAATAAATCTTAACTTCAAAACAAAAATTGAACAGATTTATAATTTTTAATTATTACAAACCTGTTCCTGCAATTTAAAAAAACTAAAAAATACAAAACAATAAAATGAACAGTTTTAATATGAAATATTAAAACAGCTACCTACAATATTCTCTCTTCATCCAGAACAAGAAGAGTAAAACTAAGCTCTCGTTTGCTTTGTGTGAATTTATTCAATCAGCGATTTAAATATTTATCCAGGCTCTATCACATTGTTCTGATGCAGTCACTAAACAATGCAAATGCAAAGTGGGAAGCATCCAAAAGCCTCTAGGTGCAGCAGAGCGTGTTGATGAAAACAAGAGCATCACAGGACGATTGGTTTGATATGAAACGATTTGAGCTGAGTCAGTGTCACGGCACCAAGTCAGGAAGGTGCCAGAGACTTTACAGGAGACGCTGAATCATAGTTTCACTCAATATTTAACTAATTCAGACTGAACAAGACACTTTCTTCATCTTATAATAACTTCAGTTCTACTTATAAAGACTCAGAGATGCAGTTGAACAAAGCTGGACAAATCTAAATGATACATTTCATTGTTTGAAACTGTTTCCTGATCAGTTTCTAAATGTGTTTTAAAAATGGACCAATGGACATGAATCATATTTACTTACAGACTTTGTCACTGACGTGATAACGAATCAGATTTTTGTCACTGAAGTGGTTAAACTACTTAAACATTTATGATCCCTAGAGGATGAACCTCGATGGCTTTTTGTGACTCTTTTCTTTTTTCCAATAGACTCTTATAAAATAATATTAAAACTGATCCATAATATAAATGTAATGAGCCGTTTACTGATCATGCTCCTCAGAGGAAGAACCATAATGTAATAATTAGAAAACTGTTAATTTTACCACTTTTCTTTCTAGTTTTCTTTTAAATTATGTTCATGTGACCGCAGATGAGCCCAAATCTGTTTTATTATAATTGTACAAGTTAAAAGAAACCACACGATTAATTTTAATTCCTTAATTTTGTAAGTGAACCTTCACTTTCTATTTTATATTAAAAAAATTGACTGATCTACCACAGAAGTTACAATCTTCCAGGAAATAAATTTACAGAAAAACCATAAAAACACAGTCAGAGTTTAATTCTCATTGATTTATTTTTGTGGTTTTGAGGTTTAAGAGTTAAAACTCTGTGATGCGTCGGAAGGAGCCGACGCCCGGTGAAGTCGCGCCCCAGTCGCTGTGCTGCCGGTACTCGCCTCGCTCCAGGAGGTACTGGCGCCCCCGGTAGTTGGGGAGGTCGTAGAAGACCCAGGCGCCATCTTTGACCTCACAGGAATACGCCTCGCGCAGCTTGTAGGTGTCGTACACGGAGGAGCAGTCGTCAGAGCACTCGAACACCTGCCCGCCGAAGTCCGGCCTCTCGTAGAGTCTCAGCTTAAAGGTGCTGCCGTAAACCTTCAACATCAACACACAACGAAACCTTATTTAGTCCTTTACCTCATCAAACGCGATCAAAGCCTCGTGACGACTCTTACGTTCTTGACGGTGCGGCAGGACTTGACGTTGTCGTTGAAGGCCATCCACTGCTGGCTGTCGGCGTACTCCCCGGGGCAGAGGACGTACTGGAAACCTTTGTAGTTGTGTTTCTCGTAGATCACCCACGCGCCGCTCTCCACTCGGATGGAGTTACAGCAGCTGAAAGACGCCTGCAGGTCGGTGC
This sequence comes from Polydactylus sextarius, assembly GCA_016801845.1. Taxonomy (NCBI): domain Eukaryota; kingdom Metazoa; phylum Chordata; class Actinopteri; family Polynemidae; genus Polydactylus; species Polydactylus sextarius. The sequence continues at coordinate 9,695,505 of CM028925.1, forward strand.
AGTCGCTGCTGCAGTTGTAGCAGCGACCCTGGAAGTTCTTCTCCTCGAAAAACGTGATCTGTGGAAAAAAGTTAGAGGTGTCAGAGTTTAATAAAAATAAATCTTTTTCTGGTTGTAACCGTTCGTTTCATACCTTCCCCATTTGGACGCAGTGGAAACCTGATTCTTTGCTGCAGCAACATCAACGTTTTTATCGATAAACAAAATGTGCAGAGCCTGAAAAGTCTTTGATACACAAATGAGGCGGATTTACATATCAGCAAAACGGCTTCGGGCTGTTTGATTTGACCTTTTTGTTCTGGTCCGACGATGTCGACGTATCAAAGTCAAGCTGAAGGACGAGGGTCACTGAGGTTCATTAACACACTTCTACATGTTGACGTTTACTGGAATCTGGCAGCACTTTAATTACAGTGAAATCACTTGTTAAAAAAGCTTATTTAGTCATTTCAGGAACCGTTATTGAGCGACTCGACATTTTATTTAAAGAAACGACCTGGAGTCGTTCTGAGTTGGTGTCGTAGACTTTTTCTTGTATTTTTAAAAATCTAACACTAAAACATTTCAACATTTCATCATGTGAAGTATGTTAAAGTACTTGTGAATGATTTGAATGATCTACATCTTTTATTTATATTTTTAAAATTCAAAAGATTCAACGCAAACAAACATTAATATCAGTCAAGTTTCAAAACAGAATTTCATCTTTGATTGAACTAAACACCAAACTATATAAATACTATAATCAATATAGTCTCTCTACTTCTGTCTCTTCTTTAGTTTTTCAGTTTCAGGTTCATTAAAACACAAACTTATCTGGTGTTTTATTCGTGTTAATCGTGTGTTCTTCTGTTCAGGAAAGTAGTTTGATTTCAGTAGTTTGCTTCTGTGCTTCAATGACAGTTTGAAAACTTGTTGATGAACTTTTCTAATCTAAAAGTATAAAACCTGAACCTTCATGTTTTATTTATCGCTTCTTTCATGGTGGAAGTTTTTCATATCTCCCTCTTAAAAACTGGATGAACCATCAGTGTGAACATAAGATAAGTGACTAACAATAAGTGACATTCAGATGTCAGAATTGCTGCGTTTCAGTTTTGCTTTATTTGGTTTTTATGTCGTACATTTGGAGTTTGAATCAACATGAGTCCATGATGCGTCTGATGGAGCTGAATCTGCTCATGTTGTTCATCGCCATCTCCCTCAGGTTCCTGTACTCGCCGGGTCTGAGGTACAGCATCCTGCCCCTGTAGGACGGCTGCTCGTACATCATCCAGTGTCCGTCCGTCACGTTGCAGGACTGGCAGTCGGACATGCGGAAACGATCCATCATGTTGTCGCAGTCGTCCATCAGCTCGTACATCTGACCTCCGAAGTTCTCCCTCTCGTAGAGCCTCATTCGGAAAGGTCCCCTGTGCTGGAAACGCAAGAAACACAACCTTTAGATCTGCATGTCACCGTTAAAATTCTAGTGTTGGAGTCAGAGAACGTCCACCTACCGCGGGGATCATGCGACAGGACCTGATGCAGTCGCTGATGCTGGTTCCCATCAGTCTCTGGTTGTCTGGATACTCTCCTCTCCTCACCAGCACCTGCTGACCCATGAAGTTTGGTTTCTCGAAGACGACGAAGATGCCGCTGTCCACCCTGCAGGAGTTGCACCTGCTCAGGTAGGAGGTGAGCTCGGGGCAGTCGCCGCTCGTCTCGTAGGAGCGACCCTGGAAGTTACGCTCCTCGAAGAAAGTGATCTGCAAACGAACACAAACTGTTCCTCAGCTCTTCAGCATTGGGAGGCAGATATTCACCAGAATGACTGAAGTTTCACTCACCTTTCCCATAGTCATGTTGATTGTTAGTGAATCTCTGATCTGATGCACAGTTTCAACATCAACCCTTTTTATACATCACTTGGCCGCAGTATTTCCACATGGTTTGTGCTGAAACCTTTGAGTCATCACTCTATGTTTTGGCACGAAGCTGCTCCACATGGTGGTAAACTTCACTCGGTGCCAGAATCTGACAACTGGATTTTGATGTTGGGTTTTTATTTCTGTTTCCAGCAACTTCCACCGTTTAATCCAATTACAGAATCAACACAATAACGTGGATTTACCAGAACAACAAATCATCTAAAGAACATTTGTCTGGATGTTTTTTGTCACCGGGAACTTTCAGGGTCGATCTTCTGCACCTGAACCTTCACGTGAGCCATCACTGTTCGCTCCTGTTGCGTTGATCTAACAGAAGATTTGTTTGAACGTCTTGATATCACAGTTTTATTTTTTTGTCGTCTCTGATCGTGGTTTGTTAAACTAGAAACTCGAAGCTGTGATTGACCGAAGCTGCATTTCAGTTAAACTGTTCATGATCCAGATCAAGAGATATAGAAAACAGAGAACTTCAGATTCAGAAAAAGTAAAATGAGATGCAAAAATACAAAAATGTGCATATTATATACAAGATATTGCAACAATGCTGCATTAGCCTTAATTATGTGGTTCTCTGACTTCTCGGTGACACATAAAACTGAACACCAGCCGTCTGAAAAGTGTTGTTCGCTCCAGTGGACACAAACAGTTGACCAGCACTGTGCCATCTAGCAACACAAAGCAGCAGCCTCATTACATCATTGAATGTTACTTTGAACCTCTGCATGCTCCTTTTCTTATAGTTAAACCACATTTGAGCAGTAAACAACGGTGTTAACGGTTCAGAGACCAGATACACGAGATGAAGGACGATTGAGAGTCTCTCCTGGATCAATACGACTCAGTTCAGGTTTATTTGTGTTGCAAAAATTCAACAGTTAGTATCAACAATGTTGGAAAACTTCATTTTAACAGGAAGAAACCTGCAGCAGCTTTGTTTGTTTGTAGTTTAATTAAATCGTTAACCTGATCTGGTCTCACTTAGAGTTCAGTAAAGTGTAAATATTGAGGAAAAACTTTACGAGACTTTCCAGAAACGGTTTTCAAAAGAACTGATGCTGCTGCTCGTTGACGAGAACACAAATATTTAATTAAATCTTTCATCTGTCAGAACTTTAATTGTTTATTCTCTAAACAAACAAACGTCTTGTAATGAAAATAATGTTGCACAAACACAGAGATGATGCACTGAGCAGTGAAATCCCCGGCAGCGTTGTTTAATGTGAGTGTTGTGATACAGTGAGGACTGAGGACGATTCGCCGACTCAGGTATTTTGTACAATCGACCGGCTGATTCTTTTCATGTCACACGAGGCATAAAAGGCAGAGCAGCAGCAGAGAGCGACGCGAAGCAAACGAACCCGGAGCAGGACGCGGAAATAAAGTCACACTCGATGTTTTCATATATGAAATCATTATATTGTTGTAAACGACACAATAAGAAGAAGAAGAAGAAGAAAATGATGATGATGATGATGATGATGTCAGCGACTGAGTCCTGATGTTTTGTCTCTGGTGGAAATGAGACGAGTTTGTCGACAAAGACAAGAGAAGGAGAAGTTTGGAGGTTTTTTAAACGTGTTTAGACACATTTAACATAAACACTGGGACTAAACACGACGACTTAACTGTTAAACTACCAAACGACACGTTAAAGGTTTAATGTTGAGATATTAAACGTTGAGATATTTGGGGCAAATTCTTCATTTTTACTGTTGCAAGAGACGATTTCAGATGAAGAACAGATACACGAAGTGACTAATGTCCTGCAACGTGACGGACGACTGCTTGTTGTTATTTATTTCTCAACACAATTTACTTTTTTTTTATGAGAATTTTCTGAAACTTTTTACATTTTACATTTCAGATGAAACCAAAGTTTCTGAACAAAAACAAACATTTAAACATGTTGCTGCACTGAAACTAAATAACTAAATGTTTGTATCTGATGTGTGTTTCTGTGTTTGTCGTATTTACAAAAGTTTACATGAACGAAAACTCGAGTGGTTGAACTGGATCAAACGCAGATGTTTTATTTACGTCATGAAACTGTTTCTGAATCACATGTAACAGAAACATACGACATCAAACACTAAAACACAGGAAAACAAGGACGTTTATCTCATCTACAACAAAGACAAACACTTTATTTTTTCATTTTTTTGAACGTTACTTTCATTAAACAAAATATTACCATGAACATTTAACTTTAACAAATATCTGTAACTAACAAAATAGAATAAAAGTTACGTTTTTACAACAAAAGCATCACTATTTAGATTTTTAATGATGTTGTTCTCGTTCCAAATTTACATCTGTGTAAAGTTTTAACTGTTGAAACATCAGTTTATATAAAATGTAGAAGTGTGAGTCAATACAACGTGATGTTTTTACAATAAAAAAAATAGAAACTGGGAAACAAGTTGATGCTCAGATGTTTAAACAGCTGCAGCTGCTGCAGAGAAAAACACATTTATCATATCTTATCTGTTTTATTGTGTAAATATGTTTACACAGATGCAGAATTAAAACTCTCTTTAAAGTCGTAAAATATAAAAGTTGGTTGCAGTTCATTTGGTTTGTTTTGTTTTTTTATTTGTTTTATTTTGCAGTTTCGGTTCAACCAGAGCGAATTCCAACGCGTCGCTCGGCTGCAGAGAGAAAAGAGCTGATTTGCTTTGTTGACCTTCACGAAACAAAAGAAAAATTTCTGCCAGAAAAAAGCTGACGAGCTCGCTCATTGTTCTGAATCACAATGACTCTGGTCAGCCGTGGGTTATAAAGGCAGCGTGGCGCCCACGGCCGCCGCCGCCGCCGCCGCTGCTGCAGTGTGACTGAGGTTAGCGACACAATGGCTAAGGTAAGGCTGCTTGTTTTTCTCTGCAAACCCACACGGATCGTGGTCGTGACTGTGTTTTATTGGAGTTTGTGTAATAATCTGTGGTTTCAGATCATCTTCTACGAGGACAGGAACTTCGAGGGTCGCTCGTATGAGTGCAGCAGCGAATGCTCCGACCTGCATTCACACTTCAGCCGCTGTAACTCCATCAGAGTCGACAGCGGAGACTGGATGGTCTATGAGAGACCCAACTACATGGGCTACCAGTATTTCCTGAGGAAAGGCGACTACCCCGACTACCAGCGCTGGATGGGATTCAACGACTGTGTGCGATCCTGTCGTATGATCCCGATGGTGAGACCCAGACGAGTTGTTTTAAAACGTTTCTGTAGCTTTTTTTCTGCTTTAGAAACAAATAAACAACCTCATGTTTTCCTGCAGCATCAAGGATCTCACAAGATGATGATCTACGAGCGTCCAGAGTTCGGAGGTCAGATGATGGAGCTGAGTGACGACTGCCCCTACTTGTACGAACGCTTCCACTTTAACGACATCTACTCCTGCAACGTGATGGACGGATACTGGATCTTCTACGAGCATCCTCATTACAGAGGACGTCAGTATCTGATGCGTCCTGGTGAATACAGGAGGTTTTATGAGTGGGGAGGGATGAGCCCCAGGGTGGGATCCATCAGACGCATCACCATGTGAGGAAACTGACGTCTGCAAACTGTGTATGTGACAAACAGTCAATGAAATAGTGTAAATAAATTTATCATTGTTCTGTAAACGACGACCTCTGTTTCTTGTTTGGTGTTTAATCATTTCAAGACAAGAGTTTAATCATAAAACACTGAAGCTCCAGCACCGTGAGGGAAGATTTGACGTCTGATCTGAGATAAGTTGAGATCTTTCTTAATTAATTCTGTTCAACGTCATAGAAAAGATTTTAAAAATGTTGTTTAGGTTGTTAACATCCAGGTGGTTTTACTTTTGTTGGTTTAAAACTTCTAATTTTACCAAATTTTGGCAGATAAGACCAGTATTATCAAGACTGGTCTTGGTTGGTCTGGGTTGATCCAGGACTAACAGTGAATTTAAAGTCCTCGCTAAAGTCCAGATCAGTGTGTTTATTTCTAAAAAATAAATAAGTTGCATCACTTAAAACAGATGTTTAATGGATCATTTTTTATTTCTAACATGACAGAAAAACTTGGAAAAACAGAAAACAATGAGTTTTTTATTTGTTTAATTGATATTTTTGTAAATATAAAGTGTAAATATCAAAGTTTCTTTAATATTATTCTCAGATAAATGTTGATTTAATGAGATATTTTGTGTTCCAGGCTGAAAATGTTCCAGTTTGTGTTGAAGAGGTTGGTCCAGTCCTCCCACCCCCCTGAATCTATAAAAGACCAGTTGGTATCACCCACTTCCTGTTTGCCAGTCAGCGATCCAAGATGGCGCCATGAAGACCTGGATGAAGACCTGGAGCACATGGAGCAAACGTTTGGTAACTGCTGCTTCAAATATCAACACGTTCATGTGATTTTTCTGTGAGTTTCATGTCAAACTGTAGTTTTGTGATCGTTAACGTGACGTTTAAGGTGAAAACTGCTCGTTTTGTTACTTTTCTTAGCACATGTTTGCGTGTTTGAGTTAAACTAGCATCATGCTCTGGTCTAGTTGCACCTGTTTGTTGTTGATTAGTGACAAGTCAACACAAACTGTTGTGTCTGGATTTAACTTGTTGATGTTAAATTAACACCTGTTGCTGTTTAAAGTTGTTAAATTCAGACAAAGTGAATCTGAAGTTGTCTTTACTGCATAAATGCTAACAGTCTGATAGCTTAGCTTAGCTTAGCGTAGCTACACCTGTTGCTGTTTAAAGTTGTTAAATTCAGACACAAAGTGAATCTCAGGATAAATGCTAACAGGTGTAGCTAAGCTAAGCTATCAGACTGTTAGCATTTATGCAGTAAAGACAACTTCAGATTCACTTTGTGTCTGAATTTAACAACTTTAAACAGCAACAAGTGTTAATTTAACATCAACAACAAGTTAAATCCAAACAGGCACAACAGTTTGTGTTGACTTGTCACTAATCAACAACAAACAGGTGCAACTAGACCAGAGCATGATGCTAGTTTAACTCAAACACGCAAACATGTGCTAAGAAAAGTAACAAAACGAGCAGTTTTCACCTTAAACGTCACGTTAACGATCACAAAACTACAGTTTGACATGAAACTTGACTGATGTTGATATTTGAAGCAGCAGTTACCAAATGTTTCTTGTTGAAGTGTTTAAATCACAGGGGACCCACCAGTTTTCTGTGTCAGCAGTTTATCAGTGGTTTTGATATTAAAATTTTCCCATAACCCCCTGTTTTTATGTCACCAGTGGTCAGGGGGTAAGCCCCCCTTATGATCCCTCCCCTCTACCTACATGTCCTCCCTCCCTCCTCTCCTAACATCCTATCCTCCTTCCTCTCTTAGTCCCCAGTGATCCAGGTACTGATAACGTGGGGATTGAACCAGTCACCTCCAGACTGATGCAACTTTTCAACTGCAAACCCTCCACGCCACCGAGCACCTTTCACACTGACACACTTTCTCTGAGCGTCTTTAACTTTTCACTTTGACTGTTGAACGTTAAAAATGACCTGCACCTCGTAAGAATTGAACCCTCGATCTCTGAGCTTGTTATCAGACGTTTAACAACCAGAGCTACTGATTAGTTTGGAAACAAAATCTTCTTTAAAGCTTTGACTGTTTCAATCATTAAATGAGGATCAAACCAAAGACCTGTCAAAAGATTTGAACTCACAACATCTGAGGTTTTAGTCAGTTGACAAACAGGCTGAGCTACTGATCAGATAACTGACATTATCTTCTTTGTAAGTTTGACTGTTTATTTTCAGTCATCGTTTTCAAAATCCAATTGAGGATTAAACCAAAGACCTCGAGGGAGATTTGAACCCAAAACCCTAGAACTTCCTGTCAGACATTTAACAGCCTGAGCTACTGGTCAGATAGTTGTTGGGATCTTCTCTGACATTTTGACTGTATCCTCAGTTTTGCAGCCGATGAACAAAATTAAAGACGTCTAAAGAGATTTGAACTCATCTCCTCACGGCTTCTTGTCGTTCATCCAACAGACTGAGCTAACGGTCAGACAGGTGTTGACGTCTTCTCTGAACCTTTGACTATTTTTTTTTTAGTCATCCGCTGGAAACGTTAACTGAGGATCGAACTAAAAACCTTTAAACATAAAAGCTCTGAACTTCCTGTGAATTGACAAACAGCCTGAGTTATTGATCAGTTAGACGATGACATTTTCTTTGAAGCTTTGACTGTTTATGTTTAGTGTTTATGTTTCGACTTTGAATCTTTGACTGTTTGGTTTGATCCTCAGTCGAGTTTTGGGATCAGGACTGAAAATTAAGACAGAGATTAAAGAGATTTGAACCCACAACTGCCAATATTCCTGTCAGACGTTTAATGGACTGAGCTACTGCTCAGACAGACAGTGACAATGTGTTTGAAGCTGTGTGTGTTTATTTTCAGTCATCTGTTTCAAAAATAAGATGGGGATTGAACCAAAGACCTATAAAGAGAATTGATCTTCCTGACAAACATCTTACAGTCTAAGCTACAGCCCAGATAGGTGGCGAACGCTTCTTTAAACCTGTTTATTTTTACTCATCAGCTTCAACTGTGAACTGAAAATTAAACCAAAGCCATCAGAGATTTGAACCAACAACCTCTGAACTTCAAGTCATTTGACAAACGGCCTGAGCTACCGATCAGTTTGAGACAGATTCTTCTTTGAAGTTGTGACTGTTTATTTTCAGTCGGCTGTTTCAAACATCAACTGAAAATTGAACCAAAACACTGCAGCTTTTGAACTCACAACCTCTAAACTTCCTGTCAGTGAGAAAACAGCCTGAGCCACTGACCAGACAGATGATGATGTTTTCTTTGAAGTTTAAACTGGTTGGTTGGATCCTCAGGTCAGATGAATGAAAATAAAGACTTTTTCCAAAAAGATTTGAACCCAGAACCACCAACCTTCCTGTCAGATGTTTAACAGGATGAGCTAATGTTCATATAGGTACGTGTATCTTCTTTTTTAGTTGTGACTGTTTATGTTCAGTCGTGTGCTTCACAAATCAACTGAGGATTAAACCAAAAACCTTTAAAGAGATTTGAGCCCTGAGATACTGATCAGCTCGACATCGTCTTTCACACTTTAACTGTTTATTCTTAGTTATTTTTTAAAAGTGTGGCATTGAACCAAAGACCTCTTAAGAGATTTGAACTCATAACCTTTGAACTTCCTGCCCAACAACTAACAACCTGAGCTACTGATCAGTTGAATGAAGAAATGATCTTTGAGTCTTTGACTGTTTGTTTGGATCCTTGGTTGAGTTTGGAGCAGATAAGTGAAAATGAAATTGTCTACAGAGATTTGAACCTACAACCTCAGAGTTTAAATAGTTTTCTAACACACTGAGCTTTGTGATTAGCAAAAGTTTGCGTCTGTCATTGATTTGTGACATTTTAATTTGGATCATGGACTTAAAACACGTATGTTACAGGTAAGAATTGAACTCAAGACTTCACTTTTTAAAACTCGTCTCTTTCTCATTGAGCTTTTGAACCAAAGACACTTAAAGTCTCACTTGGACCAAAGTCATGAGTCTTGAGCTCAGGTTTAATCTTCTGGTTGATATAACAGTTTAGTTTGGTGGTTGGAGTCTTTGATTCTAACTATTGATCATTTTACCAAAGATTTTAGTGATTTGAATCTTCACCTGTTTCTTTTGTGCATTAGTTTTAAAAAGCAGCAGCTTTGAAACTACAAACTTCTGATCATCAAGCAGGTTCGTTTCTCATTAAGCCGTTCAGGAAGTAGAAGAATCGGAAGCTTTTATAGTTTTTGACATTTATCAGTAGATACAGGATGTGAAAAATCACAAAGATTCATCTCGACCGAGCAGCTTCTACAAAACATTTAAACTTAAATCATTTACAATCGTGTTTAACTTGAGACTTGAACCCAACACATCCACATCTCCAGTCACTTCTCAGTCTCCATGTTACTACTTTCACCTGCTTAGTGACTTAATGAAAAAAAAAACCTGTCAAGTCCATAAAGACTCTAAAAAACAACCTAAAAACCAGTCGCTTCCTTCTCTGAGATATTTCTCTAGAGTCTAATTTACATCCACAAACTGATCAAACTTTTTTCTAACAAACAGCTGTTTTAAGTCTGAACTGTTTCTCCTGGTGTCCGGAGTAAAATTCAAGTGTCGAGTTGTTGTAGTGACTCAATGTGACCACATGAGGGCAGCAAATACTCATTGTTCCTCCATAAGTGTCAATATTAGTTGTTTTGTTTTGGTTTTTTTTTTGGGGGGTCTGATAACAAAAATTAATTAATATATTAAATAGATCATCTGTAATATCTGCTCAAAAATATGTGTATTTATTTAGAAAATTAATTAATTAAATCTAAATAAAAATCAGGAAAATGTGTTTTATATGTTTAAGTTAAAACCTTGATTCATCTTTTAGAAAATTAAATTCAGATTCTAGTTTCTGTTCAATAACAATATTAATAATGTCAACAAAATAACTAATCACATAAACAAAATAATTCAACAACTCTGATTTAAATTTCACAATGAAATTTATTTCAGTAATATTAAAACTGACGTTATGAAAACATTAAATGCAGTGATTGTACATTTCAACATGTAACAATAATAATAATAATAATCCAACTATAAAACTATTTTACACTGAACAGAAACAGAACGAGTGAAACATGTTTAACAAACGTCTCAGTAACATGAGGCGATGACAACACATTTCATATGAAACAGTTTTATTTATGTGTGAGATGTTTGCAGGTAGTGACACGATGAAGCTGATGAATCTGTGAGTTTAAAACTTCACATGAACGACCACATCAAACTCTGGAGAGAAAAGAAAACAAACATTAAGACTTGACGAAGGTTTGAAGACGTAACTATAACAACGATCAGAGGCTGAAGAAATAAAAAATACTTCATTATAAGTAAAAAATTAAAGGTACAGAAGTTTCATCGTGGTACAAAAGACACTGATACATTATTAATAATTAACTGATGAGAAAAGCATGTTACTGTTTAAACAGTTTCTGTGGTCATATGAATAACGAGAAAGAAAAGTTCACATCCACAGATCAACATTTAGATCATTAACTGTATTTTAAGATACTTTTATCTCTTGGATCTCAAACTGGAGTTTTGAAGCAACAAGCGTCTTTATATGGATTCATGACACATAAAACACATAGTTGACACCAGTCGACTACACCATCGATCTCCAGTGGTGGAGTCTGGTGGACTTGGTCCTCTGATGGTTGGTGAATCATCAGTTAATGATCATAATGTGTGAACAGCCCTAACGACTCCATCAGAGGCCGTCGGGACCTGGTCTGAGACCGGGACTGGATCTGTCATGTTAGAAAACTGGAGGAGTCTGAAGAGACTGACAAAGAGCGACAGCCAATCAGAGGAGGGATGTGAGATAAATGCTGCTGCCGTCTCACTGATTCACTCACAACCACGTTTAAAAGTCTGACGTTTTAACGCTTTTTCTTTCATTTTCACTTTCTACAAACTCCCCGCGTCTGATCCAGATGTTACCCGGTACCGGGGAGGTCTGCTGCTGATTTCAGCTCCACCGTGAAAACCAGCGTGTTGCCATGGTGATGTTTACACACCAGTTTGGCGGTTTATGTCGGAGGCAGCGTCTTCACCGGTGCTCGTCAACAATAAACGGCTGTAAATCACGGTGAGAAGCAGCGGCTACATCCTGTCTAGTTCACGTGACCAGACGTAGAGTTTGGTGACGTCACGGTGTGATCGGGAGTCAATCACTGACAAGTCTGGTAGTGTGAACACTACAGGTCTCAGACCAGTTGTTGAGACTCCACATCATGGAAACACAAGTCGCCAACGATCACGACAAACTGTGACTCACAAATCTTTGCTAAAATCGACTAGTGTGAACTAGATTTTAGGAGTCTGAACAAGACACTGCAGCCACAACAGAAATCATAACGTGTTGTATTTACAGGAAAAATCTAAAACATCACTAAAATGAATAATATCATCTCTTACACTCTAAACCTCTCTGTCTAGAAAGTGAAAAGTTAGTGTTGTACATTTTCTTTTACCATTCCTGCGTTGAACTGAGGCACCGAGGGGCCCAGTCCTTCTCTTATCTGAGGACGCATCGGGTAAACGACCGGCTCCGCAAACTGCAAACATATGAGAACAAGACGTCAACATTCACTTCAGAAAACACTCAGTAGCAGATTCATGGGGACGAACCTCTGGCGTGGAGTGAGGAGGTGGGACTGAGCCTCCGTTAGCCGGTTGGTAAATATATTCCGGTGACTGTGGGTAAACGACTGGGCTGGAGGGAATCGGTGACTGGATGAAAACACAGTGGTGACAGATAAACAAAGAGCAGAATTATGTTGAAATCAAAAATTAACATGTGTCGCTTTGTTTTTAATACCTGAAAGATGGTCCACTGACACTGGTTTGGGACACACTGACGAGACAGAAAACAGTTAAATACAGATAAAAACAGACAACTTGTTAAAGTCAAGTGTGTGTGTGTGTGTGTGTGTGTGATATCGAGAACTGACAGGCCAGTGGTGACTGGGAGGGTTCACACTGGTGTGGTGGAAGTAGGCCTCTCCATGGTGGTAGATGTAGGGGTTACTGGTGGAGGAGGCGAGGTAACTGGTCCCACAGGACATCGCTGGTGTTCTGGCAGGATCGGGACCGGTGACGTGGACACTTTGAACTGGAAACAGAGGAAAACAATTCAACATAAAAACAAACAAAAATAAAAGGACGCTGGTTATTTGAAACTTACTTTGTCCCGATGAGCGATGTTTAAAAACGGCCTGACCAACGTTGAGCTTCCTGCCTCTGAGAAAGATCCCATCAGCCTTTAACACACGCGTTTAAAAAAACAGGACACACTTTAGATGACGAGGTTTTGCAGATTTATTTGTAAGATTCTTTAATAAAATATTTCACGTACATGATCGAGGACTTTCAGTGCATCTTCTTGAGTCTCAAATGTAACAAATCCATATCTGCAAATAAATAAAGTAACAATAAATCTATGATCAGAGTCGACAGATATTAAGTCATGTGATGGATCAACTCACCCTTTCGGGATCCCGTGATGACTCTTCACTATGTTCACCTTCTTTACTTGACCAAACTGAGAAAACACACGTTGCAGGTCCCTCTCACTCACCTTCAGGAGAGACGTGATGTGACATGTTACCGGTTTATTCAAATGATTTATTTCTCTCTGGTTTCTACCTGCAGCTCTCACCACGTAGCCGATTCCTCCGACAAAAATCCGATTGCGGATTATGAAGCCGAATTGTGGGATGTAGCAGTTCAGGTCGGTGGCGGCAGCGGCAGCATTTTCTGGTGGTGGCGCTTCAACTGTGTCGAAGCTGCTTCTGTTCTGGGACAAACTGCTGGATGTGAACTGGATGAGAAACACTGTGGTTTTAATCTGGTCCAATAAAAAACATTGAAAAAGACAAATCTGACAACGAGCAACAGGAAAACCAGCACAAGACGACAACAAAGACAATAAATCAGATACACTGTCATTAGAATATCTGTCTGTTTATTAATAAAGAAATACTGGTATTAAGTTTTATATATATATATATATATATGAGTGTGTGTGTGTGTTTATACTCCAATTTTATATTAATATTATTTAAATTATGCAACTTCAAAGTTATAACTTCCAAATTATAAAGTCCACAATTACCTTTAATTATCACTAGTGACTAAAGACATGAATAATGATTTAAATTCATAATAATATATAAAATATTAATCATCAACTATATATTATTATATATTAATAATCCATAAATACCAATTAACTGCAATTACCAATAAACAGTGAGCTAAGATAACTAGCTTTTCAATTTCACTATAGTTGACTGAACTTGACCTTAAAAATATAATAAATTTCCGATTTTATATTTATTGATTATATTTTTCTATAATAATAATGTCACATATATAACATCATCTATATCTGTAGCATATAACAGCAGTATTTCATCTCAAACGTAGCATAGTAGAATAAAGTACGTTTTAGAAAACGAAAGTTTTCTAAACGAAAAATATTAACAAATTATGTCACAAGAAGAAAATGCAAGTGCCTCAGAACTGTAGTAAAACAAGTTTAAATGACCTTTTCGCCAAAGCTTGACGTTATTTTATTTTATTTAATCGTTGTAACACTGTTTTGCTAGCTAGCGTTAGCTGAAGAGCTAATTAGCGGTTCCGCTATAGACCTAGCTAGCGCGTTAGCTGAAGAGCTAGCTAGCGCATTGGCTAAGGAGCTAATTAGCTGTTTAGCTTAAAAAAAAAGGTAGCTAACGCGTTAGCTATCGAGCTAATCAGCGGTTTAGCTAAAGAGCTAGCTAGCGTGTTAGCTAAAGCTCTAGCTAACATGGCGCTCCCTCACCTGGCTCTGGTTGTCCAGTGCCATGGCGGCCTCCGTCTGGCTCGTCTCCACCTCTGACCGCCTCCTCCGCCTCCAGATTTCGCGCCCTAACCTGCGATACACCGGCTTCATGTTTCAACCGGAAGTCCGTTATCGCATTTAAAATTTAAATACAATTTTATACAATTTCTACAAACTTTGCTTCGCAGATTTATTTTATTTTTTTCTGGGTTTATTTCTGGAATAATGTGTTATATTTGATTGTCTGTTTTCCAAACTTACAAAATAGAAACAACTTACAAAAAAAAAACCCACCGCCTTCAAAATAAAAGTTTAACCTAAATCACAACTCTTACACATTTTTACTTTATCTTTATATTTATAGAATAAATACTATATTATATTAAATACTGGGCCACATTTAGGTGAACAGTGGTGTGTCACAGATAAGATATTTAAGTTTTGATTAAAATAAATTATTTTATAATATTAAAATAATTATAATATTTAAGCCTTTTCACCATTAAAAACATAATTCGACACTATAGTTTGTATATATTATAAATCATAGGTCTATTTACACTGTATATAGTTTATTGTTTGAATTAATACACTTTTTTATTCCTCTAATTTATTTACATAAAACAAAAACAAAGGTAAGTAGTGAATTTTTATTTTGAAAGTAGTTTTTCTATCACTATAATTTGTTACAGTGTCTTATTATAACAATAAAGCCATGAGAAAACTTTGTCTATAACTGTATACATTTTTATCTATATGTTTTATACAGTTTATCATAATTAAAGTGCATTACTACAACCTGTCCACACGAGGGCGACATTTCTCTGCGAATAAATATTTGACGGCGGCGCAGTTTTAATGATGAATGTACATTATATTAAAACTGATAATGAAAATAAGAGTAAGCAAGTTTCCACATATTGACCAGTTTGTTTTATACTTAACATTTAATAACAGTTTTTTAATAAATGTCACGTTTCATTCAGATGTGACAGGTTTTTTTTAAACGTGTGAAGTCAAATGTTCAGACTTGTCAGGTGTTTATAAACCAGAGTTTCTTACAAATCATGAAGCTGTAATTTCATCTACGATTGGTGACAAAGTGCTTAGAAACATCATAATTTGCATGTTGCGCCCCCGCCTCTTCTTCAAAACACAACAAAGACAAAGAACAAAGTGAAACGCTCATGATTCATAACCGACAATACCGACGATGAATAAATAACACAAGGGTTTAAAAAACACACTAATGTGTAAACGTCTTCCTGACGTTTTCAGCGTGTAACTCGTCTCAGCTTCGTCTCCTGCATTTCCCATCATTACAACCTCCTTTCTCCAGATTGTTTGTACTCATCTGAGTAATGTGGGCCACACCATTACTTGTCATTCATTTCCAGCTTTTCTTAATTGCCGGGTGAATTTGCCAACAAGGTCTGACTGTGCAAAATGAGAAGGGCATGTTTGATAATTACAGCAATTTACTGCCTAAAAGTCCTTTTATACTCCATGAAAAGATTATTTCAGACACTAGTTGCTGTCACAGCTGTTTGAGTTTTCACTGAAAACAAAAGCTTTTTATTTACTAGTTTCAAGCTTGATTTCCTGCTAAATTATTGTCTTATACAATATCATTATCATTATGTCCTTTCTTTTATGATAATTTCACACTTTAACTTAATTAAAGAAGAAAAAAAGAAAAAACGACGACCACAGATTAGTACGTTTTCTTCAAAACCTACAAACTTTTGTTTTCCGGTCGTTTATTTCGTCATCTGATCCGTTTACCTGAAATGTCGAGATGTGAGTAATGTGGTACGAAAAGTACCAGAGCAACTCGTCCAGTCAAGCGTTTCAAACACAGAGAAACAGGATTCAGGTAAATCCCAATCAGCCTCGGCGTCTCCAGAGGACGTTCATGGTTAACGTCTGCACCGTTTGACACGACTGGGACCCAAAAAACACAACATAATTCATCATATAAACAAAAAAAAAAAAAAGACCCAACAAGGTTTTATTTATGGTGTTTGAACTATTTTGGTTTGATTAGTCACAACAAAATCAGCATTTAATGTTACAGTTAAAGTGTAATTGAGAGATATAGAGGAGCTGAAGGTCAAATATCAGGTCAGACCAGCGTGTCCCATTGAGAGAACGGCCATTTTACCTCAGTCGGTCAGTTAGTCAGACAGTCGTGGAGACAGAGGTTGATGAAAAATGAGCCATAACAGAAGGGTTCGACTCTGGCTCTGTAATTACTCTACAAATCTCTGATTTCCCCTCCTTCATCTCCAGACTATTTATAGCAGCTGCATTCCTCTCGGAGAATAAAATGATCTCTTTGAGACAGTACAATGCCAGAAATAACAGGTTTGGACAAACATTTGCTGAGGCGTGGTGGGCCTGGCTGACCATTACTGAGTTCCACTGTGGTTTGTGTCTACTGTTTTTCCCCCTCGTCCTTTTATTCATCTGTTATTCTAAATGGCAGTGGGTTTGCTGGGGGAGGTGTGGGGGGTGGTGGCGAGTAAGATGTGATGGTTCAACAAAATAAAGCTCATATGAACTGAGATGAAATCAGTTTGTAGTAAAAGCGAAGGACAGCGAGGCTGCCTGGGTTTTTTTTTTTTTTTTTTTTTTTGTGCATGTGAGTGGGGTGGGAAAAAGAAAACACATCGACTCATAAACACACACCTTCGTGTCTGGGAACACTCAGGTGACTACAGGACGCAGACCTCCCTCTTTGTGCTACGATTTGTTTATGTTACAATCATGGGACTTCACTGGAAAATATGATCGACTTGGACATGTGGCTTTGAGTGTGAATATGTGTATATGCAATCACGTGTGCGTGTCTCTGAATGCCAGTGTGTTTAAGGTACGAGAGGGAGAAAGATTTTCTAACTGACCGTTGTTTAAAGACAAAACAAAGATCATATGTTGCCTGCGTAGCATCTTTCATCTTCACCTCATTCCCACCAGTGTTCATTCTGAGAAAATTAGTGTAAATCCTGTTAGCCTTGCACCAAGTACCAGGATTAACTGGTGTTTATATGAGGAGGTGGTTAGCGATGGTTAGCTTAGCTTAGCATAAAAAAAAAAAAAACTAAAAACAGAGGAAAACGGCTAGCCTGGAAGATATCAAATAAAATCAACCAAAAGACTCCAAAGTGCTTTAATTAATTAAAGCACTTTGAACAAACATTTTTAATTAAATGTTTGTTCATTAATTAATAACTTTTCACTCATAATGCTAAGTTAATGCTAATTGATATAAGTTAAAATAAAGATAAAATAAGATAAGGTAAAGTATGCTAAACTAAATTAGTATAAGCATAGCTAAGCTATGCTAAGCTAAACAAAGATAACTAAGATAAAATAAGCTAAAATAACATGAGCTAAGCTAAGATAAATAAAGATAATTTAAACTAAGATAAACTAAGCTAAGCTAGACCAAGAAGCTAAGCTAAGTGTTTCCTGTCTGAAGCTTCACACCAAGTGAACAGAAATAAAATATGAACAGATCTTGTTTTATTATTACAAGAAAACAAATAAGTGTTTTTGTTGTTTTTATACATAATTTAAATTTAAAACAAATAACTGTATAACTGCTCCTTACAACAGACTTTATTTATTACAATCAAACAAAAACAACAACAAAAAAACTTATTTACTCTATTTTTAATGTTTAATTGACAGGATCTGTCCCTCATCTTTCACTTCTATCTGTTAAATGTGAAGCTAAAGACAAGAACAACTTAGCTTAGTTTAGTTTAGTTTAGTTTAGTTTAGTTTAGTTTAGTTTAGTTTAGTTTAGTTTAGCGTAACGTGTGAAAAAAGTGGAAATAGATCATCAATCGCACAACAAACAAGACTCAATCTGTCAATGTGGTTTATATGTTTTGTTGATTTTCAATAAAAACAGGTTGTTTCCTTCTGCTTTCAGTTTTTATGCTAAGATAAACTAAGCTAAGCTAAGCTAAGCTAAGCTAACTATCTCCTCATATAAACACCAGTTAATCCTGGTCCTTAGTGTGAAGCTAACAGGATTTACTCTCATTTCTCCAGAATTATTTTTTACTTTTGTTCTTATTTTATTTTTAAATATCATGGTTCGTCGACATGATCTTTGTTTTCTGTCCGTTAAGTGTTAGCTTAGCTTAGCTTAGCTTAGCATAATGAGTGTTAAAAGGTGGAGACAGGTCGATAATCAAACAACAAATCTGTCAAATGGAAATCAGTGTAGTTTTAAGTTTCATTTTCTTTCAGTTTGTGTCTTAAGTTAAATAAAGACATTAAACAATATCCTGATTAATAATATTAATAAATCAGTGTGGTAACTGAACATAAAGGCTGATCCTGGTGTTAGATCAGTGTTGAGTTCATTTTCTCTCTTCTCTTTACTGTTTGCTGACTTTAATGACACAGTTTTTGTGTGAGTGTGTGTGTGTGTGTGTGTGTGTCAGTGTGTTATGTGCTCTGTGTCTGACAGATGGCGGTGTAGCGTGGCCGAGATACCATTTTACGACCTTTTGTGGGTTCGTGTCTCCACAGAAAAAAGGTAAAAACCCTCTGCTCTGCAGGCCAGACTGTGGTTTCACTTCACAGATGCAACAGTTAAACAGAACGATTCTGGGATAATGAACTTGAATTTTTTTACATAAATAAATAAATATATTTTTTTAAACTTTCTTATCATAACAACAAACAACAAACACAACTGTTGTTGATAACATTTAGAGTTTAATCTCATTGATTCTCATTCATATCTGTGTTTGAATTTTAAACCAAAATTAAAATAAAACACTAAAACATAAAGAAACCTCCTGTTCTCATACACAACTAGACTGTTATTGGTTACGCCCATAAAAAAATACATGTCAGACTCATTGTACCATATCAGCATAACTACAGTATATTGTCCCTTCTCTGGCTTTCTCCAGCGGTTGTTTGTTCTTTTGTGAAAATGCTTCACCACAATGGTGTTGCATTCCACAGCAACACCCGATGATTTCTCTAAATGTAGACATATTATTTAGGGTTTTATATGCCGGGGCCCTGGCTGTAGTTAGTGGGTGTGCACACACTGACCTATAATAAAGTAAACACACTCAACTGGGCTCCGGCCAGTGAACTAAAAGTGAAGCCAACTTGCCTTGCTGTTTAATTTTACCGCCTATAGCTCCTTTATTGAACAGAGCAGATAGAAGCTGGTGATGGCGTTGACCTTTGCTCCGCCTCTGGATTATATAATCTTGCGAGCGTGACTTGTAATGGTTATTTTCAGGGGTGTGTTTCTTGCTTGTTGCCTCCTTTGGGATCTAAATATTTCATCAAACTAATGTTACTCCCTTATTGACATGCAGACTTTGTCCTAAACTGTCTGTGGCTCGGATCAAATGACGAGGGATCAAAAAAATGGAGGAAAAAAAATTGCCAATTGTAGCTTGTTCTTATTTACTAGTTTCTGCTCCATGTGACACTTTGAATAAAACATGATTCATGAGGGAGAGTGACAAAGACAGAGGGATGACAAGTCGACTCGTTCTTGCTATCATATTCGGATGCGGGGTCATGAATTATTTGGCAGGAAGATAACACTAATTTTGCATTAGATTCACAGCTCAGTGCACCTGCAGAGACACACATTTGTTGCCCTGCGCCTCCTGACACCCTGATGTTTGTGCCCAACGAATGTAGGTCAGAAACGTGTGTATATGTGCTTCTATCTGTCGCTCATATCTGTGTACGTGTGTGTGTGTGTACGTGGACACACAGTGTGCCATGGTGGTCTCCTGACACGACAACAAATACGACTACACACACACACACACACACACACACACACACTCATGTAATCCAGCGGTAGGTCAGTTTAATATTTCATTTGGCTGATGGACGGCGTCTGCTGCTCTGTGAGCCAAACATCATTACAACACACTAAGTGACTTAACTCTAATTAGAGCTGAAAATCACATTAAAGCTGCGCTGCGATACAGGAAGTAGCGCACCTATTCCCATCGTGGATGATTTTTATGTATATATATTTATGTGTGTATGTAGGAGCTTACAGGAGGAAATCATTTCAAAATAAAAACAATTTTTAAGTCTAATCATTAATGATTATTTATCATTTTTTGTTTTATTTGACGCTGACGCAGTGACACAGAATTAAAACAAAAGCATCACATCCTGTGCATCTTTTTGTGTGTTTACGTGTATAATTTATGAACGATGAGGGAGTAAACAGCTTCACTTTGGTAACATGCTTTTGCACTTTGTGTTTGTGTTCGTGCTCAGTTCTGGTGTGGATGAATTAACAGCCTCTTTATACGTATTCGACTTTTTCCCTTTTTCTTTTTCCTTTGTTGATGTGTTGGTGGTATTAGAGGAAACGCTCATTAAAACTTGCGACATGTTAAGTTTGGACAGAATATGTTGTTATAATGCGGTTGTCGTTATTAGAGCCACATCCGATTAAAAAACAAAACACAAAACAATAACTGACATGTCACCGCAACGTCAACGACTGTTTTAAGTATAAATAAAAGTGTGTGTGGCGTCCCGCAGGGTTATAATAAGCACTGATAAACATTTATGGGAACGATATCATTCAGAACAGAAAGATAAAAAAAATAGAGCAGGGACAAGACAAAGAAAATCAAGGACTTTGGTTAAAGCAGCAGCAAAACCACAAATCTGGATGTGAATTTGGGGCAATGACTGGCTAGTTTCTCTGAAGACAATAGAAATCCAAAGAAAAAAAACAAACAAAACCTCGATCCAAAAGAGTCACAGTTTATGGAAAGTCTCAGGTCACGAGTTTATAACGTTCAGTCACGGAAATCTATTTATTCTTTAACGTCTCAATGAAGGACTGTGGTGAAGAACTTATCTGTAGTAAATAAATTCATCTGTTAGTTGTTTTAAAAGTTGTGATAGTAGCCGCCGCCCTCAGATCACTTCTTTAAGGTTGCATGTTGGAGGCATGAACTTCTAAAACCATCCGTCCCCCTGCACAGCACCATGCTTCACCCATGGTGGGAGTCGGAGATGTCCTTGTTTTCTCCTCCCTCCATCCCTTCATCCCTCGCTGTGTTAGTGCTGAACAGATGCCAGCGCTGGGTAAAGTCCTCTCCAGAGGGGCTGCCAGCAGCATATTGGTTTATAATTAATGAAATTAGGGCCGCTGTCTGCCGAGGAGGCTTCGGTCCCAGCGAAGGATAGACTGCTGCCTGCCAGGAAGACAGACGACCGGAGAGATCGAAGAGGACAGACAGAAAGAGACAGATGTAGTCGGATCATCGTCGATCCACTGAAAGGCCACAGCGGTTTACTGAAGATCTTCATCTTCATTATCAGTTTTTAATGATGACCATCTTAATATCACATGTCCTCATATATCAACATATATCTGATCTAATGACATTTGAAATGGAGGAAGCTAACGTGGCTAACTAGCTAACTGAGTTGTTTAACCTTTCTCTGCTGAACTAACACAAAACTAATAAATCCTATAGTTTGTGGACAGATGTAAGACAATAAAGGTGTGTAAAAACAGACTGTTGCATTATCGACTGAGCAAAAAAGCTAATGCATCATATTTAAGACCGTTAGCGAGCTTGTTAACTAGCAAGCGATCGTATTTCTAAGATAAACTTGTCTTTACTGTGTTAAAATAAAGACGTGTATCTTTACCACCAAAGCTATGAACATTATGACCAGACACATATTTGATCTAATGTCTTTAGTGGCAGAAATGGAGTATGCTAACGTAGCTAACTAGCTAACTGAGTTGTTTAACCTTTCTCTGTTGAATTAACACAAAACTAATAAATCATATAGTTTATAGACAGATTTAAGACGATAATTAAAAGTGCAACAAGGTCTATATTTGCTGGATAAAGTGTTTAAAAACATATTGTTGTATTATCGACTAAGCTAAAAAGCTAATGCATCATTTTTAAGATTGTTAGCGAGCTTGATAGCTAGCAAGAGATCATATTTTTGAGTTAAATTTGTCTTTACTGTGATAAAACAAAGACGTGCGTCTTTAACACCGAAGCCATGTACATTATGACCAGACATGTATCTGATCTAATGACCTTTGACCTGCCAGTGAGTCAGAAATGTTGTAAGCTAATGCAGCTAATTAGCTGTGTCACTATCCAGTTCTTTTCTCGAATAAAGAAAACAAAACAAATAAATCATATGATCTGTAAACAGATATAAGACATTAGATGAAGATACAAAAAGGCCAAAATTAATTAGTAGGACAAACTTTGCTAACAGATTAGCTAAAAGCTAATGTAGACCTATAACTTTGATGACTGTTAGCAAACATGCTAACCCACTGTCTAAATACATAAAAAAACATTAACAAAACTACGGTTTTAGTGAATAACAAGGTGTAAAATGGGACGATAAACAGCCCAGTAAAGAATATAAGGAGATGCTAATGCTAGCATGCTCCTAGCTAGCTGCTAGGGAGCTAATAGCTCTCCAGATACAACCTACTAACTTATTATTACTAAGTTATTTTACCAACTAGACCTGTTACTTTTAACTATTTATTTGAGGTGTTTAAATTGACAAAAATCCCCAAACAGTGGAAAAAATAATCAACATGTGAACTCACAAGCTAATGCTAACTTCTAAACTAAACAATTAGAGATTAGATAAAAGACTTATAGATGTTGCTTAACCAAATAACTACAAAAATTGTTTATTTATGCAAACATTAATATGTTAAACCAGTCATATAGTTTCTATAAGTTCAGAAGACGTCAAATCTATAAAACTAGTTGTTTTATTAAAAGGAACAAACAAATTCCCTATGGATGATAAATAGAATAAAACACACAGACGCATATTAATTATTCATAGTTGAATCAATAATTTGGTAGATGTTGAGTTAAATATTAATCAGTTTGCACAGATTACTTCATGTTAAACAGTTGAAGTCAGGCTTCATGTTCGAGTAAAAGTAATGACCTCAGTCACATGTGAGATGAGTCTTTTTCACAACATGAAAGACATTTTGACTTGTGAGATCAGGAAACATTTAATGACATTAATGATGGTTTCATTTCGCCAGTGTGAAGCCTGAAACTGAAACTGAAGTCGTCCATCATTAATTTTATTATTTACACCTCAGATTTTCCTACTGTGACATGTCAAACTGACCTGGTTGGAAAAAAAAGGTCCTATTGTTCCCTAGAAATAAATATATATTTCTAAAAAGGAAAAAAAAAAAAAAACTGAGTGGCCACAGATAATGGTACACACACATGAACACACACTCCTTTTCATGCCCACTAACCTTATTTTAGTCACTTGCGAGTTCTCCTCCTCTGGTTAATTCAGTTAGAGCCGCTCAATCCAGCAGCAGCCGTTAATGCTCTCCTGCTGTGTCCTGATGCAGCCAAACCTCGTCGCTCCCTGAATGTGACACCACATCACGGCCTCATTCCTGCCCGTGAAACTTGTAGATGTTGTTGTTGTCGTTGACCTCTGGATGAGCCACGATCACAGATCACCTTCAACAGGACACGACTCTGAATGTGGGAGTTAATGATCAACCAGTCAGGAGGCTGGTTGATCATTTATGTGATGAAGTTACAGGTGTGACACATGAGACATTGATTGAAAGACACGAGATTTACTTCCTCATAAAAATGATTCCTTTTGTTTCCTCTTTCTCTTCGCTTTCAGCACAGATCTGACTTTCAGGCATCATGTTGATAATGCATCTTGTTTGTCTCAAAACTTCACTGTTATGACATTTGTGTTCGATCGCATTATAAACAGGCAGTGTGGCTGGCTGGCAATGCAGAACCACTAATTGTTGTAATTGTTAGCAGTTGTCTGGGCTGCGAATACGACCTATCTGCTCTGTAGACGGTGTGTGTACGTATTTAAGATTATGAACACACTCGTACAGAGCGTGTGTGTGTGTTTTGACTGTAATATACACCTAAAGACTTCCTTTTGTTGTTTACACTCATGATTAGATAGACGACAGGAAGAAGGAAGAATCCTCTAAGTCTATTTTCCTACAAGTTATTTCTCCTCAGTTTCTTATGTTTAATTAAATGCTGTTGGAGGATTTTTCCATGACTTGACAACAGAGCTTAGAGAGTGGAAACAACTGCGATCGCACCCTTTCACAAAGTGAAGGTTACTAAACAGTGATTCAAAGTAAACTCGAATCCAAACACAGCCTTGTGAGAGGCAGCACGAGTCAACGAGCAGCAAAGCGTGTTGATCCGTGGGCCCGTGGCGGCACCGTGGAGGAACAGCCGGTGTTAATCCAACCCAGTGACGGTTGAACAGGCTGCAGTGGGAACCAGTGGAGGAGGGAAGGAGCGTGAAATCCCCGACACCTGGTGGCTCTTTCTGCACAAGAGTCTGCAGCTGGTGTCAAGAGCCCACAGCCACCGGGCCAGCTGTGCTTCCTCAGCGGCTCCGCTGGTTTACACTGAGGTTACACGGACTGATATTAACCTGCTTAAAGACTTAAAGACTTCAAGACTCTGATCCAGACGTTGTTATCCAGCTTGTAGAGTTCATCAATATCTCTTCAGCTGGCAAATACTAATCCAAATCATCTGTATTATGTGAAAGTTTTTTTCATCTTGAAGCATAAATGCGGCTTTGCCACTGAAAATTATAATGTTTAGGGATCTGTGCTGAATATGTTTATGTTTTACAGTTATAAGAACTATAATCAGACCTATACATAGCAGACAGAGGAGCTGGCTTTTAGTAAAGAAAAGTTTAGAAAAGATCTGAGCTTTTAAAACAAACTCTGAATGATACAAATGGTATTTATAAGGAAAAAAAGATAATACAATACAATTAACTGCATCATTTATATATTTTGGTTTAGTTTTTAGTTTGATTTCAGTCTGTGACTTTATTTAAAGCTTGAATTGGTGAATATGGTGTCACATCCAGGTTGTTGGAGCGCGATCGTTGTGCAATGACACAATTATTTACAGAGCGTGAGTTAAACCACCGCCGCCTTACGTAACATAAACAACTAAATAACTAATTTACTCTCAACTGTGTCGATGTGGTGAAAACTCAGAGACGTCAGATAAGAAACATGCTGATGACCGATGATATCTTTATCTTAAAAACTTTAAATAAAACTAACTGATCCGACCATCGTCTTTATTTATCTGCTGTTTAACCTCCCAGTCCAATTCAAACCACACCACACAAAGAGTGTGTGTTGTTGCTGTTGATGGAAACCTAAACAGATGAATCATCAGCTTTTAAAAATCTATTCTAAGCAGCGTTTTATAGAAACAACATGAGGCCGAGGATACTGCCCTGCGGGACGCCACGCGTAATCCTTTTATTTATGGATAAATAACTTTGAACTTCAACTCTTTGAGTTCTCTTTCTACATTTTTGAAGGTTAATCAAAATGATCCTGTGTGATTTTCCAGCATTAATCGTTTAAAAATGATTTGTAAAGAGGTTAAAAATAAAACGTTTCTCATCAGTTGTATAGAAACAGAAACAATGAACCACAAGCATCAATGAACGACCCAAAAATAATCTCCTCATTCTTAAACAGAGACTTAGGTCTCTAATTAACTTTAAATTTATTTGATGGTAATTTTTTTCTATTTATTTACAACAAATGACGCTTTTTATAACTGGTAATAAATGGAATGGAATAAATGAAAACATTAAATTATCAGATTCCAGACTTTTAAGAAGTTAAAACACTATTAGTCTTTAATTGTTTTTCATTTTCCTCTTAAAGGGATTTGCTTTGAATGTCTTTCTATTCGTGTGTGTGTGTGTGTGTGTGTGTAAAAATGTTACTGGCTCAATGTTACACTATTTAGAGGCTCACATCAAAACCCACTGGTCGGCCACTAATGCAGCGGAGCCGCCATAATTAAATGTTTGTTTTTGACGGAGATGTGATGTGGTTGTTTTCTGACTCGTTTCATCTTCGGGTGTTTGAGGGGTGTTTTCACCATCTGTATATATGTGTGTGTGCGTGTGTCTATATGTGTGTGTCATGGACCAAAAGTTGTGATGTTTAGTGTTACCATGTGTTGCTCGTCATAATTTGACACCTTTTAATATTTGAGCTGTAACTTTGGACAAAAACGTAAAGATTCACCTCGTTCTACTTGTAAATCCACGTTAATGTGTGTGATATGTTGTGTTTCATCTTCTTCTCTCTGTTGTTAAAGTTGTGTTTAACATAAATTTTCATCTTAGCATGAAGGTGATGAGTAAAATGATTTATTACTATGGGAAAGTTGACTGAGACTGTCAAAATAAAAGCTTGATATATAAAAAAAGAGACAAAACTCTTCTTTTAGTGTGAAAAAATACATTGAATTTGTCCTTCCAGCTACTCACAACTTTTCCCAAAGAGGTTACAATGTTTTCACACACACACACACACACACACACACACACACACACACACACACACACTCAGTGCCACGTGTTGGCTTCACTGATTACCGTGTGTTGTGCTCAATGGTGTGTAAAGTGCTGCCGCTGCGAGTATTAGCCTGTTTATCAGAGTGTGTATTAACGTGCTGCAGCGTTGAAGCTTTGGCTGAGCGTGTGTGTGTGTGTGTGTGTGTGTGTGTGTGTGAGCGTGCTAGCAGGCGATCACAGGTGTGTTTCCAAGCTCCACAGAGAGGCTCCTTTCTCCCTTTACTACGCTCCTACACAGAGCATCCTGGGTAATATCAGCCCACGGAGCACCTGCGTCTCTATACACACACACACACACACACACACACACACACACCTCTAATGGTCCTGTATCAGGCTGCCATACGGCTCTAATAGCCAGCTGTGTGAGCAGAAACCCGTTGGAGCGAAGCAACATTCACTGATGCAAGTTATAATATTAGATGAGTTAACAATGAACTCCAATTAGTTTAAAAACACACACACACACACACACAGTCTAAACAGGACATTTCATACCTTAGTTATGTTTTTCTGACCATAACTAAAGTTTGATGGTAAAGTTGGGACCAGTTAGTTCCAACCAGCAAGTGTTGGATTTAAATGTCGTGTTTTAGCAGACGGAGATAAGAACAAGATGAGCCACACGTCTCTTAGCCTTTCACACATGGAAGTTGTTAAATAGTAATTACTCAAATTGTTATCAGGTGCCGTTGGCGAAGCTGAAGGAGACATGAAAACTGCTCACAGTTAGCACGACTCGTAAATTAATCTGTTTCTAATGATTCCCAGAGCGAAGAGGTAGAAAACATCTCGGCACACGACGTGTCACACTTTTCATTTTAAAATGACCAGTCGGAGAATCGCTCTACGTCTCTATACGAGGGAGGGGATTTTAACTTAAAAAAAAACAGCCAGTGTCTCCCACCCATCTAATTGTACAGTACACTTTGTATTTGTACTTTACAACTGCTGTTTTTATATTCATATGTCTGTGGTTTGTTCTCTTTATAGTGTTTGTGGTTCAGAGTTTAGGTATGTGAGGGCAGAGGAATGACAAATATTCTGTTGCCTGTTTTGATAACGTCTTAGATTTTTTTTTTCTTTTTGTCACAATCATGACGAGATTCACACACAGAGAGTGGAGAGTACTTTGGAAACGTTTTATCAGATTTCATGTCCCGCCCACAAACAGAAAGAATCAAACAAAAACAACAAAAAAAACAAACAATGAATAAACATCAAAGTGGAAGGAATCAGAAATCGTGTCGGAGGTGACGGTCAAACTGAAACAGACACAGATGTTTGTGTTTCTGCTGCTTCTGTGTGAAAACACGACACAACAACAGTGTTCACTCACTATTAACGCACATTAACTCTTCAGTCTGGTGGTTTTTGTTTTGTTTTGTTTTTTTAAGAAAAAAGAAAATTAAATTTAAAAAGAACTTAAACTGTGTAACACTGAGATCAAACCTTTCTTTTCAGTCACATTTACAAAGAAAATTAAACCAAAACAAAAACTATAATTACAACAATAATACTTTTTTTTTTTTTTTTTTTTTTTTTAGTAAATATAAAGTTAGTAATAAATATAAATGCTGGGTGGTTGATTGTTAGTAACAGCTCAAAGCATCATGGGAAGGACACTCAGACAATAAATTATATATATTTAAAACAAACAAACAAACAAATAAAAAAGTTGTGGTGAAAGTAAATACACAACTTTCACTGTTTCACTGTAAAAACGAGAGATAAAAAGTGATAAATCAACTGAAAGTTTGATTGATTTGATTTGATTTAATACTGTCTGACATCACAAAACAAAACAAACAAAAAAAGATCCAAAAAGCATCAAAACAAACGAGTCAGCGTCTGAAGGTTCGAGTTTTTACCTTCACTTCCCTTTTTCAGTCCAACGTGTTCAGATATTAACGAGCTCTGATCGTCAGCTCAGTGATGGTGATGAAGACCATGATCTTCGTCACAGTCTGTCGTTATCTCTGCTGCTCAGCAGAGTGGGGGCTGTCCAGGCTGCTGTACGGAGACAAGGACGAGGTCGCCGGCCCTGAGATTTTCCCATCATCCACCTCTTCCTTCTCCACCTCCATATCAACCTCTCTCTCCTCCGCTTTGTCTCCTCCGTCCATTCTGAACGCCTCCACCGAGCCTCTCCCGTCTTCGCTCGACTCGTCCGAGGCCGAGAACGTCTCGTCTCCTCGACTCTCCGCCCGACGCCACCGACGCCACCGACGCCGATTCCTCCCTCGCTGGGACTCGAACTCTCCCGGTCGTCCTCTTCGGGGACCGACTCTCTGGCCTGGCTGTGGTGCTTCACGTTGTAGCGCTGGTTCTGGAAGAACTTGACGATGGTGTGTTTGGGCAGGTCCAGCTGAGCCGACAGGGTGTGGATGGCCTCCGGGTCCGGGTACAGACCCACGTCGCCGATGAAGCTCTGCAGGATTCCCAACGCCTCCAGGGAGATCCGCGTCCTGGAGCGAGCTTTCTTGGGTCCTCCGCCTCCTCCGAGGACCGGACTCATCCCATCGTCTGAACCGTGAAGAACCGGCAGCGACACGGACTGAGGGTCCTCGTGGATCGGAGACGGAGACGTCAGAGGAGGAAGAGGCTGTCGGTGAAGCACCTGACGAGAAAAAACAAGAAGGAATGAAATAAACCTCCAGACGTTAAGACGTTAGTTAACTTAAGTTAACGAAAGAAAACACGGTGCTCACTTCTTTTTGTTTCTTTTGCTCCAAATATATAAAAGTAAAAGTGCAATTTATATGTGTTTTTTATTTTTTTATGTGGTTTTTGTGTTTAATCATCTGTTTTAGAGTCTTGTTTTTAATGTGTTGTAAATCATTTCTTCTTATTAAAAAGGAATAAATCTTCTTTTGTTGCTTTTGTTTGACAGAGAACTGCTGGAGGAACCAAAAACCTTACATTTCTTTTCTTCTTTTACAGAATAAAATACAATAAAACGCTTTTATTGTCGCTGCACAAGCGGTACGGTGAAGTTAAAAGTGCTTCTAAATCACTTATCATTACTAATAAAACATATAAACACTAATCCATCAAATCAAGAGTTTTGTTCTTCTCCACGGTGGCGACAGATCCACACCGAGGCGTCGACTCAACCAGCAGAGATTCGACCGTTTTCTTCCGTGTGATTACAACACAGACCTCGAACGCCTCATCACCGCAGTAATAAGCGAAGTTTAAAAAAATGACTGTGCCCCCTCTGCTCAGTCATTAAAAGGAAATGTAGAACAAGCGGAAGTGTGATTGACCAGCTTCCATCAGCCACCAACATGCACGCGAAACTCCCAAATTCATCACAAACAACCGCACTACTAGAGCTTATTAACAGGGCGGGGCGGCCAGCACACCCAAACACAGGAATCCAACACCATAAATCTGTGGTCCATCAAAATTAAAGGACTAAATAAAGATAATGGCAATTCCTTTTTCTCTGCTTCAATAATTACAGGCTATGTTCTGAATAATATTGAGGTCAGGGCCAGACTGGAGAGCATTTTGGTTTGGGAGAGAGGGTGGGATGGAGGAGTGTTTAGCAGGAAATGTGTGGGCTGGTCATTTACCACTTCTATTTTCAATGACTTATGGGACACAAACATGACAAAGAGGAGGCTGCAGAGGAGCAGGTGGTGGGATCAGACAGACAGAGGGAGACAGAGGAGACTTTTCTCAACACCATGCAATCAGCGGCTGCTTCTCACATTTTCTCACTCGTGAAAAACACTTTGATTTGTGTCTTGTGATTGCACATGGCTGCGCTGCGGTTTGAAGCCGTTGTGTATTTTTAAAAACTGCATTTTTCACACACATTTTTTGTGATGATTCATAAGTTGAAAACCTAACGCTGACGTTTTGTACCTGCTGGTCTGGGATGTGCAGGACGGTGTGGAGCCGCTCGCTGTGCTGCTGCCTCGACTCCTCCTCGTAGACCTGGTCCCGGTCCGACTGAGGTAACGCCAGAAACCTCCTGATGGTGCACAGATTCTCCCACAGAGTTCGGTTATCGGGACTCGGACTTTCTTTCCACCTGAGCAGCTCGCACAGCCAACCCTGCGACGAAACACGGAGGAACTAACGTAACTTTCTGTGTGATAATAATAATAATAACGATAATGATAATGATAATCAGAACAAATGAGTCTTTAGAAATAAATAAAAGATGTTTGTGTTCATATTTGGTAAAAACCAAAATTGCAAACATATTGTTCCATGAGAAACGGCTGCAGAGTTGAACCCAGAAGTCAAAGATCTTTGTTTTCTGTGCTGCGTTCAAGTACACTATCATTAACTATAACAGCAGGTCGCTTTAATGATCTCCCTGCCTTTGATTGTCATGTGATTTAGACTGAACACAAAGTCCATTTCATGTGTGGTTGCTCATTATATGATGATTTAAAGGCTGCGCTTTTAGTAAGATGCTCATTTGTGACAACATCTACTGATTATAACGTTTGTAAAAACTTTTTGTAGCAGTTTTTACGAGAGAAGACAAAGTTCTTTGTTTGCAAATGTAACGAGACGTGGAAGTTTAGTGATGAAAAAAAAAAAAAAGCTCATTTCATCATCATCATCAACACAGAGCGACTCTGGGAAACTGGACGGATGTTTAAAACGCTGCGAGCTGACCGCTGCTCTGCGTGTCAGACTGCCAGCCCAGCTTATGTCACGATCTTCTGACGACGTGATTTACAAGCTCGTGCGTTTAATGCGACACATTCGCCGGTTTCGTGGACACGGTCTCGCTTTTTTTTTTTTCTTTAGAAAAACCACGTTTTGGTTTGAAGAATCGAGTTTGAAACGGATCATTTTCTTCGTCACGAACTGACACTGATTCTTAAAACTCATCTGAGATTTAAACACCACTGTGTTTGACCAAAAAACTAAAATAAAACTGACAAAATGGCAAAGAGGTCAGAGGAAAAAAACATCTGCGAGCATGACTGGATCTTTCCTCCCAAACACTGACCCTGGACTCGTCCTTTGACCCGAAAAGAAAGGTTCATTTCAATTTGCAGGTGTAAAACAAAACAACGAGCTTCGTATCGTTTCGTTCGCGATCAAACAGCTCACACAGAGAGTGGAGAACACCCTGACGTCCATCTTTCCCTCAGATTCAGACTCTTGTTAATAAAATCAACCTCACGAAGTTTATAAAACAACATGAAGACATTTAAAACCATCCTCTCCTCTTTCTTTCTTTCTTTCTTTCTCTCCCCCTCCTCCTCTCTGGTGCAGACTCAGCTTTGATCTCGCCCTCGATCACCCGCATTGTTTATCTGAGGATGGAGACATGATGGTACGCCACAGCGGGTAATCAGATACTCCACACGCCCACACACGCAGCCACACACCTCCCCGTTACACCCTCATCAGCCCTTTCAAACATCACAAACTCAAGCCAGGAAATGTGTACATGTATTACAGGATGTTTATGTATGTTTTAGTTTTTTTTCTCTTCAACTTGTCAACAGAACTTTGTAGAAACACAAGAATAAATAAATAAAATGCTTGGGGGGAAAAATGTTTAATTTTATTCTCTTTCAGAGTTTTTCTCTGTTAATAAACTGACCTGACTCTTGTTCGCCGCCACTTTGGCGAACAAAGCCTGCGACACCTTCGCTCTCTTCATCTCCTGCTGGATTTCTTCATAGATCCCAGACGTGATGTTGACCAGAGAGTCGAGTTTCAGCGGCAGCTCAGAGACGTTGCACTTTGTCTGTAAAGAGCAAAGAAGAAACCGGTTTTAAATCGTTTAAAGCAAATAAAGTCGATCATATGAGTGTGACAGTGTTTTATAAAGAACCTGAAACTCAAACTAGAGTAGAAATACAGACACTAGAGTAGAACTACAGACACTAGAGTAGAAGTAGAGACACTAGAGTAGAAATACAGACACTAGAGTAGAACTACAGACACTAGAGTAGAAGTAGAGACACTAGAGTAGAAGTACAGACACTAGAGTAGAACTACAGACACTAGAGTAGAAATACAGACACTAGAGTAGAATAAAATAACTTTGGTAGAAGTTCAAGTCGTCACTAGAATGATTCTCCAGTAAAAGTCTTAAAGTATCTAGTATTTACTGTACTTCAGTATGACAGTAATCTATAAGTAAATGTAGTTAAGTGTAGAAAGTAAAAGTACAAGTACATGTTAATAAAACAGAAGAATATGATGAAGTTTATCCAGCACTTTAAAACATGGAGCTACAACAATCTTCATAGACAATGAATGAGTCTGAACTAAAGAACTAAAGTTGTTCTTTTTCACTAAATGTAAATGTGTGTTTGATGTTGATATTGTTGAAGTTTCTCCATCATCCACCTTTAAGATGGAGCCTCCATCAACCCTCAGACATGGTGTTGATGGTCTAAACAGTCACAGGTCGACTTAGAGTGAAAACACCACGTTTACTTTCATCACTCAACACTGAAAATGGAGTAAAAGTTTGTAATTAAAGTGGAACTTCTGCACGTTTGAACCTGAAAGTTTGAATGAGTCGATTGTTGAACTTGTGATGTTATTTCCTCAAAAACTACGGTTGATCCTTTTATTCATTACAACATTACAAATGAGTGTAACAACATGGAAACATCGGATCTTTGTCTCTTATAATTTATATTTTTGAGAAAATAAAATTCATCAGTAAATGAGAATAGAAACAAGTTCAACAAACTTTGACGAATGAGTCAGAAATCAACGGTCTGGTTAAACACTTGTTTTCTACTGTTTCTTCACCACGACTGAGTTAAACAGACACAGTGTTATGTTGGTGAGACTCCAGGCTGTTGTTGAACGAGGCTCAGAAAGAGATGTTCAGCCTCTTTAGTGACACAACACTGTTTACTTTGACGTTAGAAATCTGCCCTGATCACCTAGTTTATCAGCTGCCTGTGTGTGTGTGTGTGTGTACCTGAGTGTGTCTGTGTGTGTTGGTGTTGGAGATGTGGTTGGTGGCGTGGTTGTGGTTGGTGTTGGTGCTCCTCTCTCTCTCCTCCTGATAGATCCGGTCTCTCTCTCCTTCAGGCAGGTTCAGGAAGTTCTGCATCGCCTTCAGGTTGACGAGCAGCGACTGCGACGCGGAGCGAGGATCTTCTTCTTTACGGAGGATCTCTGACAACAAACCCTGCGACGAATCGACTCACAGTCACTCAACTTCATCCCATCATCTCTGTTATTGTTAAACAGTGAGGTTATATGAGGTTTTGTTCGTCTTTACCTGCGTGCGGTTAAACGCCACGCGAGCGAACACGGCCTGCGACACGCTCGCCCTCTTCAGCTCGTTCCTGACCTGTTGGTAAATGTCGGAGGAGACTTCGGCGCCGGAGCAGTTGAGGCCGGGCTCTGCGGCGGAGGCGGCGGCGCCCGAGCTCTTGCAGCTCCTGGAGATGGGCGGATGGTTGAGGAACTGCTGGTTGACGCCCTGCGGGTGCTGGTGGGCGAGCAGGCGGCTGACGGCGAGCTGCTGGTTGATGAGATGAGCCATGGCGAGCTGCTGGCGGACGAGCTGAGGAGACAGCTGAGGAGACAGGAGGCCGCCGTGGCTGAGAAGCGGCGGCGGCGGCGCTTGTGGACGCAGCGGGGGGCTGGAGTGATGCTGAGGCAGGTGATGAGGCTGCGGCGGCGTCGGGGCGTCGCTGAGGCCGCTCTTCATCGGGTGAGCGCCGGTCATGGAGCTCAGGTGAGTCGGGGACGATAAGAGAGACGGAGGACGTTGGCTGATGACGCTCAAATCTAAATCTCGCTCCACTGTGAGTCAACACATGAATTTAACATCATTTTAAACACCACTTTAATCAGTCCCTCCAGGAGTTCAGACAGATTTTGAGATTGTTGCGTCCTAATTTGTCTGATTTTCTTTTTAGGTGTTTTGTTGCAATAGAGTTGCAGGAGCAAGTCAAAGCTAATAACAGTCTACTTATAAAGACTTTATAATTCTGCTTTACCGGTGACTTAAAAGTGAAAGTATAAACCAGTGTGTTAGAGTGATGTGTCTCTGTGTTTCTCTGTGACAAAGTTGTTCTTCCTCTTGTTGCTCCACAACAATATAAAACAGTTTTCCTCCTCGTTCTGTCGTGAACTCTGCCCGGATACTGTTTCTCTTGGTCTTTAGCAGTGATGTTGAAGGTAAATGTGACACTTTTTTTTTTTGTCTTCTAAATGAAACAAGGAAGTGAGGATCTTTGTTTCACTGGAAACGACAATGATGATGATCGACTGAATTTGCGTTTAGTTGTAATCGCAACATTTGTTTGTGATTAATATTAAAATATTTGCGAACCCAAACATATGTTGGTATCAACACATTCATAGATGTTTGACTACTGATGTTACGTCTCCTAGTTTTATTTATTTGTGTAAAGAAAACGTCTCTTTTTTCATGTGAGTAAATAACTTCAGCCTCTTGATATTTGACTGGATTATCTCCTGACAAATCACGTTTACATCTACTCACCTCTTGTTCATGTAAAATGTTTTTGTGAGACTGTTTGTACGCTGGTGAAATTAGAAGAATGTGTGTGATATTTCATGATGAACTCACCTTTTATATCTGATTTCTCCTGCGTCCACATCTTCTCGATGTATTCACCTGAAGAGAAAAAAAAAGAAATCACCACAATAAGTTTGTTTTTCTTGTGTAAATACAGTGAACAAACACAATCTGTCATCTCTTCCTGCGTGCTCTGATTGTGTATAAGACCCTTATGAACCTCTCATTTGTTAAAGCAAGACACAACAGGTCAGTAGATTAAACATCCATGTGTGTTTCTCCTCAACCTCTTGGTGTTTTCTTTTCTTTTCTCTTCTCGTCGCAGGTCGGTGTTGTGGTTCAAAACCATGATCTCATAACCGCACCGACTATTTTCACTTACTGGCTCCAGGTTTTTCCAGATAAGATAATCAAATAAGTGAAGAATGTTTCCTCTTTATCACTGCTCTGAACTCTCTGAGCTCTCTTATGTGTTTTTTTTTTTTTTTTGCAGCCTCTCTGCTCTTCTCCACATAAATCTGCTTCTTATTACGCTTCTACTGGGTTTGGTTGAGACTCACATTTTCGGTTATTAAGGGAATAAAAGTTGGAGTGAGGTTTGGCAGCGCTTCAGATTTTACCTTCTCTCTCTGAGTGTGTGTGTGTGTGTGTAAGAGGAGCTCTTATTCCTGGGTTTTGGTGCTGTGTGTATATATATATATATGTGTGTGTGTGTGTGTGTGTGATGGGGGTGGCTGCTGCTGTTTTCCATTAGGAGTTAAGAGCATTTAGTTTTGTCATGTGTATTAAGGGTGACATTAATGTGAACCATGTGTGACAGTTCCTTCCTACCGAGAGCCGTCACTGACAGACGTCTCACGCTGCAGATTAGACACAACCAGGCTGACACATGCTCATACGCGAACGAGGGGGTGGACGGAAAAATGGAAAAATTAAACTAAATTTAAAAACAAAACAAAACAAAACAAAACAAAAAAAAAAAAGCCGACGAGGCAGGTGAGCTGCATCAGCGTCACAGCAACTGTAAAGTTGTTTTTTTTTTTAACAACGACACTTTACTGGGGAGTTACAGTTACTGAACACTATAAACCTACAGACTGAAAATAAACCGCTAAAGTTCGTTTACATGCAGATGAGGAGTCGACGGGGGAGCAGGGATTTATTTACACCTTTCAAACTCACAATAAAGTCTGATTGTGAGCTACCTGTCAGACCTGAATATAGAGGAGGTGGTTGTCTTTTCCAGATGTGGTGAAACGTTACCTTTGATGCGTTTGTATCTTTTATACCAGCGTCCAAACTCCTGACATTTGGAGGTGGAGACGTTGGCGTAGTAGGAGCTGTTCACTATCGCTGAGATCATACTCTGACAGAGAAACACAGACAGAGAGAGGTGGAAATTTTTAAAAAACCTGAGTGAAAAAGTAAAATCTCAGCCTCTGATTCATTAAAACACACACACACACACACACACAGACTGAGGCTGTGGTCAGTTCCTCAGAGCAGGAGATGCTCGATTTGCGAACGAGCGAAAGCTCCACATGGGAAACTCAGAGGATTAAAACTCACATGAGTCAGGCTGCAAACACACACCACCCACACGCTTCCCCTAATCACTAATTACATCATGACTGAGTCCTGTGTATAAATCACAAGTCGAAATGACACACTCCCGGGTCTAATGACTGCAGGGTGTGTGTGTGAGCAGGATAATTGAGGTGTGTGTATTTGCATCCTTTCCCATGGGATGGTATCAATATTTGTGTGTGTGTGTGTGTGTGTGTGTGTGTGTGTGTGTGTGTGTAGGAGAGAGATTACACAGCTTGAACTGATGATAAAACCACATGTGTTTATAGAAAATACTTAGCAGCATTTACAGCTATCTGAGTGTGTGTGTGTGTGTGTATACACACACACACACTGTTTAGGTTCTCAACCATTTAGGTTGAGAAATAGATAATTAGTGAATCAATTAATTGATTAAATTGGAGCCATTTTAAACCAAATCAACGCTCAGATAAAACTTGAAATAACAATCAGGTTAATTGAAGCTGCAACATGTTGTTTTATAAAATTATTCAAATTAATACTGATAATTGTTTTATATTTGCACTAAAGTCACTTTTCCAACAAACTAGAGTCTCTGTGTTGCTGGTGATGTTATAACCGTTACGTTACGTGTGTGTGAGTGTGTGTGTGTGTGTGTGTGTGTGTGTGTTACCTGTGACAGAGGACACTCTTTAGCCAGAGCGCTCTGGTTCGTCTCTCGGAGCAGCTCTTTGAGGGCGTTTCTCACCGTAGCGTGAGTCCACTGCTCCGACGGCAGCTCCTCCAGCCGGGCGAAGCTGTGTAACCAAATCAGAACTGATTAAAAAACAAAACAAAACAACTAAAAACAAAGTGTCTTTTTCAGAAAACTGAAGGTTTTTTCTTTCAGTTGGTTCGTTACGTGAAGTGTTGAATAGTAACAAACTAATAATACTTTGATTTGTTTTTATTCTGTCAACTTTCACTTTAACTTCACTACATTTCCTAACTCTGGTTCACTTTAAGTCGACCTGTGACTGTTCAGACCATCAACACCATGTCTGAGGGTTGATGGAGGCTCCATCTTAAAGGTGGATGATGGAGAAACTTCAACAATATCAATATCAAACACACATTTACATTTAGTGAAAAAGAACAACTTTACTTCTTTAGTTCAGACTCATTCATTGTCTATGAAGATTGTTGTAGCTCCATGTTTTAAAGTGCTGGATAAACTTCATAATATTCTTCTGTTTTATTAACATGTACTTGTACTTTTACTTTCTACACTTAACTACATTTACTTATAGATTACTGTCATACTGAAGTACAGTAAATACTAGATACTTTAAGACTTTTACTGGAGAATCATTCTAGTGACGACTTGAACTTCTACCAAAGTTATTTTATTCTACTCTAGTGTCTGTACTTCTTCTCTAGTAAAGAGACTGTCAGGTTCTCAGTAAAACACTGGTTTTGTGTCTCGTGTCTCTGACCTGTGCAGCAGGATCCTCAGTGTGACCATGTGATAAACGTCCAGCAGCATGTCGGCCACCGTCGCCTCCGGTGCGTCCGTCAGGTAGTGGATGGGCATCGGTTTCCATCGGCCCACTTTAATAATCCCTACAGATTAACACACAAATAAACAAAAGAGACAGAATCAAATCCCGAGCTAATTGTGTGTCAAAGGTCAAAACCTTCCTCTTCTTCGTCCCCTGCTCTCGTCTTATCAGAGTAAATCTGACCCGCTGGCTCGGACCGACCTCCTCGGTTTAACTCTCCATGTCTTGGAGCATCGTCCCGGGCTCAGCATTCCCCTGGCCTCGCTACGACCGTGACTGGAAGTGCAAATCTAAACAGGCCTAATCGCGTTAGGACCTGCTAAATCAAACACAGACCCCGTCTGGCCTCGGCCCCGCCAGCCTCAATCGTACGAGTGTGTGCGTCTTCCTCGCATGAGGGTGGTGGTGATAGGGGTAAAAGAACAAAGGCTGCTCTCTTTGGACTCCTCAGCTGATTAATCAGAGGAGAAATGTAAAATCAGCTCGACATTAAAGAGCAGAGCAGGCTGCGAATGCGAGCGGCGTTTTGATGTTGATGCTCTGAATAAACACTGTGAGCTCATTGTTCTCTCGTCATGACAGCGGGAGATTTCTTCCCATAACTGGCAGCTATTATGTGTCCTGCAGCTGCCTTCGCTTTAGATACGACTGTTAAAATGTTGACATGTCATCAGCCCGTTACCGATATGAATTTTCAAACACTAACATTTTAAACACTTCCTGGCCCGAAGCAGTTACAGACGAATACTTAAGATTTATACAATGAAGTCACCTGGATGCTACAAAACCGGATTTATCAAAAGGTTTTATATTAACATCATCAAATAGTTTTTACTTAAGATTATTTACTAGGTTCAGAACAAATTAGTGACATAAAAATGTAAAAAAAAAAAAAAAAAAACACGAATAAAACTTCAACTGTTTCCGAGAAAACGTCAACACGGCTTCTGTTCTGACTCAAGTCAAAGTGTCAAACATGGATTTTTATAAATAAAACTCAGTCATGAACGTATTTAAACACATTTAAAATAAGTGTTTGGTTTGTTTATATAGATTTAGACGTATCTATGTATGTATTTATATTTATATATATTTTTATTTTTTTTCGCTTAGCAATTCACCTAAACCCAACAGCAGAAACCATATACTCCAAATAAGAAATAGCCTCTTTTTAATTAACCATAATGTGCAAGTTAATTAAAGAAAAAAAAAAAAGCCCTGTGCCAGTTAAGAGCTTAAAAATACTCATCCAGCCAAAGTTATGCAAGATGCAATTCAATCGCAGAAGAAAATAGCAGAGACTCTGTATAATTTTGGTTGTGACCACACTGGGGGAAAAATGCATGACTCCAGCCAAAAATTATTTATTTGAAAAGAAAAGGCTTATTTCTCAGAACAAAACCTAGCTATTTGGGAGAGGCGAGGGGGGTCGCAGGGCGTCGGCCACTTGGTTACAGTGCCCTGTGTTTATGGGGACACACCAGGAATGTCAAACTGCCCTACTTTCTCG
Organism: Polydactylus sextarius; assembly: GCA_016801845.1. NCBI lineage: Eukaryota > Metazoa > Chordata > Actinopteri > Polynemidae > Polydactylus > Polydactylus sextarius. Next base: position 9,735,447 of record CM028925.1, read on the forward strand.
CTGTGTGTGTGTGTGTGTGTGTGTGTGTGTGTGTGTGTAGGCTGCTGTTTCATGGCTGACTGGATGTTGTCTACCCTCTTGTTTTGATCTCACTGATGAGAAAAAGAGTTTTGGTTCTGGTCTGAGATGCACAGATACAAACCTCTGGTCTGAACCTTCATGCTCTCAGGTGAGACGACTGAATCAGCAGATAAATGTCGACGAAATCAGACGGATTTATCTTTAAAAATACCTTCTCGGTAAATACCTTTCCTGCGATCGCCTAAACTTCTCAGCACTCATTGTACCCGCGGAGAAAAAAACCCCACCCATCTGGAAACCAGTTATGCTCTATTCAGCAGCTGCTGGAAATAATTAATTACTCATGAATTACCAAACAAAGTGGTAAGAAAGACTAAAACATGACATGTTTCCTATTAACATGTAATCATGGAAAAGTTAGGAAACCTGCGTTTTCCCAGATATGATGTTGATGACTGTTTTGTCAGACTGAAAACAGCAATGTGACATTAGTGAAGCTCAGATTTGAGTTTGCATCTCGCCCTCGTCTTAGTGCCAGAAAAACCAAATTTTAGCAAATATACAGGAAGTCTGGGTGGAGCTGAGGAGGAAGCTGAAACCGCCCGAGTGTCAATCAAGAAAACATGGCTCAGCTCAAAGCAGTCGTCATATATCGTAACATCTCCTCGACAGAGCCAACAAGATACGATAAAACATGAGAAACAGTCGTTTTTTTGGTCCTTCTTTTAATAAATGAAAGAAAAAAACATTTTAGAAAGACCAAAACCTCAAAATTAGTCACTGTTTCTATCCAGACTAAAGACAAACCTCCTAAATTAACCTGCAGTAGCTTGTTTTCTTTATATATTTTGTTTATTTTTGCACCACATCTGACAAACGCTGAAAAATCAACTTGCTAATGAAACTTATTGAGTCTTATTTTGAAGAATATTTGTTAAAAAACATGTTTATTACTCTGAAAACTAATATTATTACATTTCAACCTCTAAATCTAGAGTAAAGAATTTCATAAACTCAATAAAAATCTAATTGATGTTATTAAAAACGTTTCTTTTTAGCAGATTTGTTTTAATAAATTGGAGTATTTTTGATATTCATGTTCCGGGGTGGCAGATCACACTTACCTCGCGCCTGAACGGCCGAACTGTGCGAGTATCCCAGCGACACCAGCGCCGTCTCCACCAGCTGCGTGAAGAGGACGTCCTTACGAACCAGCACGAACTCGGCGTGACGGTCGCCACGTCCCTCGCAGTCGCCGCCGGCGGTCATGTCGGCGTGCTCCACCACGCAGTAAACCGGGATCATCAAACCTGGAAGAGTTAGAGCTCGTTGTCAAACAGATTCAACCAGCAGGAAGTCAAAATATCACAACCTCCACGTTTCTTTATCACTTGTCCACCATCAAAACTAAAAATGGACTGTGGGTTTTTATTTTTAATGATGTATCATGCAAATCTGGTCGCTCGTTTCGAATTTAAGCTGCACGATACGTTACAAAACATTTAAAGTGTATATTGCAGGTTAACCAACACTTTCGATTAATGTGGACAACAAACCCTCAATATATGATATTTACATTTAAGACTGTGTCCAGAAGCAGTTAAATTACAGTTTTTGTCATTCTTGTAGTAGATGGTTTCTTTAGGAGAGTTGTAGTGGGTTGCAGAAGTGTCCTGGTGAGACACTAGCAACTAGCGCTGGTGCTAATCTACCACAGAACTGAAGTCCAAAATGTAAAAACACATATTTTTTTAACATCTATGTATAACTGAGTGAAAAAGACAACATTTCTGCCACTAGATTAGATAAAGATATTAAGTAAACATGTACTAGCCGTGCTAGCTAGCTACAGCTTGTCAGTTCCCACCTGTCAAACAGAGCAGCTGAACGTCCTGTTTCATCTTTTTAAATGGGCAGGTTAATATACACGTCGGCTCTGATTGGGTAACTTCTTGAACACGCAACCAAACTCTGCCTTCACCCTTCACCCTCGACCCTTCATGCTCCCTATAAGGAGTCATTTAACCATCACACTGACACATTACCACTTCAGCTCATCTTTAAAGCTTTAAAGTGTTTGTCGTCCATGTTTCTGTGCTGTGATTGTCATTGGTACAGATTTCTCTCTAGTTCTTGGTGGTCTCTGCACAGCGCTCTGGTTAAACTGGGTAGCTGCCAGTGTGAATGTAAGTGTGTGAACTGTATTTGTGTTTGCACCACATATTAAAACCCACAAGGAAAAAAAAGCCTTGTATCCAGAACCGCTCTCTCAAAGTGCCGCTGGATATAATATCTATATCATCCAGGCCTCAGGATCGACGCCATCAAGCTGGTCGGTCGGTCGGTCGGTCTAGACTTGTTGTTGGGCGAGTACCGAACGCTCCTCGGAGCCTGGAAGCATTCACACCCATCCCGTCCACTGCCGGGTCCCACAGGAACTGCTAATTAACAAGCTATCAATCGTCTTCCTGACAAGACAGTGACAGATCAGCCGGAGCCAAACCGCAGCAGCATCAGGCACGCTATCAGCCAGCAACGAGACCGCTCTGAGGAGGGGTGGAGTGTGTGTGTGTGTGTGTGTGTTGTCACAATGTTTGTGTGATGATGCATGATGATGTTTTCAACTGCATGAGAGAATAATAGGCAGCTGTGCCTCAAGTGTTTCCTATGATAGGTATTTTAAAGTTTGCATGACATATCAGCGCAGAGTGTGTGTGTGGTCACGTGTGTGTGGCCGCCTCATCCATACACTCTCTCCTCACACATCAGCATCACTAATCAAACTGTGAAACTGTCTCGTTTCTTACGATTACGATTTTTAGATTTTCATCAACGTGAAACATCAAGACTCACCTGGTGAAGCAGAAATCGATCGGTCTCTTCTGTCAAGTGCAAATGTTTAAAACCAGTATAATGTGTGAACGGTTCAATATGAAGAAGAGACAACGAACAAATACTTAAATCCAGAACCGATGCTTCATCTTAATGTTGAATATTTTGATTCAAATGCTCTAAAACACTGTTTCTCTTCATATTATTGGTTTCAAAAATGATTCAAAGCGAAGAAAAGACAAACATGACGTTGATTTTTAGTTTCAGTTCATGTTTTTTTTGTCTCAATCAAACATTAACATGAGAAGATAAAGACTCATGTTGATATAATATCTGAATATCTGTGTTTTACAACAGAAACACACTGATTTGCTCTTCTTTGCTCCATCTGATCTCATCTTTTGGAAGTTTAGTGTAAAAAGACGATTTATCTTCAACTGAATTTAAAGACGAATCATTTAAAATAAAGTTAACGTGTGAATTTAGAGACAAACTCTTAGTGTTGAGCAATAAAACACTGATTTGGCTAAATAATTATTTGACTTAATACAATAATTTATTCGGTCTTTGTTTTACTACAGGAGTAATTAACAGATTATAGAACAAACAAACAAATGAAAAGCTGTTTTTCTCTTTTTTTCTCAGAGATTTACAAGTGGGACTGAAGTGATACAAACATATTTTAATGTCGACTTTGTGTTTTAATAGGAGGTTTGGTGCTTGTTTTATTTTATTCTTTTTGTATTTGCACTTTCTGCCAAGTGACTTAAAGAAAGTGTGAAGTATTTTATTGTTTATTTGCTTTTCGGGCTTTAAAACGAAAGGAATTTGTTGTGACGCTTTTGCAGAAAGACTGAGCCGAGTCTCTGAGCAGCGTTTTAAATTGTTAATGACTCGTATTAAATCGAGTGTTTCTCCGTCTCACCTCCCAGCGGTCTCAGCGGTGAGCCGTTCTGGCGGGTTTGTGGGTTTGCCGGGCTGCCGTTCACCTCCAGGCGGCTCACTTTGCACGGCGGGGGGCCGCTGGAGGAGGCGGGGCTCTCTCCTCTGTCGTCTGGGCTGGCTCGGTCCTGAAGGCCGGGGTTCCCCTCCGCTCCTCCTCCTCCTCCCCTCCTCCTCCTCCTCCTCCTCCTCCTCCTCGCTGCTCCATCCCCACAAACAGTTCAGGAGGAGCACCCAGCACTGTGTGTGAAGCTGCAAAGAAACAGAACAAGATGTTTTTTTTTTTTTTTTTAATGTCAAATCCTAAAACTTTAACAAACTCTGTGCATTAGTGAAAACAGATGAAAACATGGGTTTCAGTATTTTTGAATCAAAATGATGAGCTCTCATCACTATCAGTGAATCTCTCCCATCTGAAAACGCAGCCTGGACTTAAACGAAACAAGCTGAAACGTCCTGTAGTTCGTCTACAAACTGTAGATCAAGAGCCTCATACTTTGTTGACAGAGCAGAGCCATTACAGTCCGATCCATCAACAACCGCCCGCTTTGTTCAGTCGCTCCACGACCAACATATTTCTTTGTTATGTTCATACAAGAGAGGCAGCGACGACCACAACACACGGACGGACGGACGGACAGACGGACGGACGGCGTCATCTGGGACGAATCACAGGTCGACAAGTGGCGTTCGCTCTCAGACTAAATACAGACGAGGTTGTTATCCTTTGTTTAGACGCAGAGACGTACACAGCTCCATATAATGACAGAGATGAACAAAAAAAAAAAAAATTGCTTTTCCTTCGTTAACATGTTAATTTATGCGTCTTTATAATCTCATTTCCATGAGGAACATGTGTCATTGACCCGTCGAGACGACGCGAGGAGAGGAAGCAATGATGAGGAGCAGATTAGAGTTAAAAATCAAAGATGCTGGAAAAACAAGACTGAACAAAGCAGAAGACGTGACGCTACACGACCGGGCCAGTCACAATATTACATTAAATATCATCATCATCATCAACATCAGCGACAGCAGCAGAGTGACGTTAGGAGACGGAGATCAAAGGTCAACGCTGGTTTGAACACGACGCTACAAGAAACAAACATGTTGACGAGCAAAAGAAAAACGAAACCAGAACGTGCAGCGTCGTGTGTAACGACATAAACGCTACATAAACTCTGCACCGTTTCTCTGCTAAACGTTTCTACCCCCCCGCCTCTTCCTCCTCCTCTTCCTCACTCTGTGTGGTTTCCACTGGTATGACTGTAAAGTCGGCAGCAAAACACGAATCTGTACCCAAAAGCGACACATGATTATAATAAAACACACATGCAAAATTAATTGCCGTCTATAAAAAAGCCTGGCCAACACAAACAAGGAAAAATAAAGAAATAAATAAAGAAATATCGCTCCGTATGGAACATAACGAGGCCGTTACAGTTTGTCTGACTTTACTGCTTCATATAACTGAACCCCCATATCACATATCTTTATAACTTTACTCCACTGACACAGAGAAACGACATAAAAGAACAATCTGTCAATCAACTCTACAGCTACAATTAGCTTAGCTTAGCACAAAAACTGCTAGCTTAGCATCAATAAAAGTTAAATAGGACGTTTAAATCTTGTTGGACGCAGTTGATGGTTGAGTTTTCTCCAAAGCATCGTTGAGTTTATACCTTCGAGGCTTGTAAGAGTTTTATATTTTAAAAACACAAACAGGGAAAAGATGAGCTAACGAGCGCTACATCAATTGTACGATCATCATGATGCTAACGCTAACATTTTATCAAAAAAACATCCTCGTGGGATGAAAACATCTTTACATTTTACGTTAAAAGCATAAGGTGAATGAGCAGATATTGATTAGCATCTACGTTAGCCAACAGCGCTAACACACGCCGCCATATTAAACAATAAGCTAGCAAGATTGTGATCTGATGCTAATTCACAAGAAAATACTGCACTTTTATCGCAATTTTCACTAATGTGCACGTAATTAAAATGAAAAAACCAAGATGAGGAGGTTGAGTTTTCTCCAAAGCATCGTTGAGTTTATACCTTCGAGATTTGTAAGACTTTTATATTTTAAAAACACAAACAGAGAAAAGATGAAGCTAACGAGCGCTACATCAATCGTACAATCATCTCGATGCTAACACTAACATTTTATTAAACAAACATCCCCGTGAGACGAAAACATCTTCACATTTTTACACTAAAAACATGAGGTGAATGAGCAGAAGTTCATTAGCGTCTACGTTAGCCAACAGCGCTAACACACGCCGCCATATTAAACAACAAGCTAGCAAGTCATTGACGGCTAAAACCAATGGTCACAGTGATTTGACGCCAATTCACAAGAAAATACTGAACTTTTTTCACAATTTTCACTAATGTGCATGTAATTAGAATAAAAAACAGGAGGAGGAGGGGCCTAACGAGGACGGGGAAATGTTTTTACTGGACGCAAAAGTTAATAAACGTCCACGAGTTCAAGCTGAGTCATCAGATTTAATCTGTTTCACAGGAAAAGAAACAAAAGACATTTGACATTTATGTGGCGAATCAGTGACACAATAAAGGATTTCAAAATAAAGTTAAAGTTAAAAAAAGAAGCTAAAACAAAAAGGCCTCAAATCAAATCACCAACCAACAAATGTAAAGTTATTAAAAAAAAAACAAACCCAAAAATGTTTTCCACAAGTTTCTAAACTTCTGACCAAATTAGGAATTTCTGGTTCCTGTAACCAACAAAAAAACTGGCAACAAGCAGTAAACACAAACTCCTCAAACCCTGTTTTCATCAACATCTTTGCTACGTGTCATGGTTTTTTTTTTTCTTCTGCAGAAGTCGATTAAAAAGTAGTTTGACTCCAACAAAGACAAGACCACCATGTTGCTGCTGATCTCCGTCCCTCGCGGTGCAGCTGTCCATCCCACACTGTCTTTGCTAATTTCCCCCATCAATCTATTATCATAAAAAAGATTTAATCATTACTGAACATTAAAAAAAAAAACCACCACACACACACACACACACACACACAAACGTTTTCCACTTCACCCTGGTGGAGCTCCACTTCACTCCTCCAGGGAGGAAAATAACTAAATGCTTTATTTCCCTCAAATCAACACACACACACACACACACACACACACACACACACACACAACGAAAGTCTCCTCTTCTTCACATCCTGACTTACTGTACTAAATCATAAGCAGCTGATACAGGAGGGAAGTGTGTGATGATTAGATTGCATGACAACTTTCTAAACATAAAGAACTGGCTCTCTCTTCGCTTCAGTCTGTTTTTAATAAACACATTTTTAAAATATTTGGGGCGATGGATTAAAATCAGCCCACTTCATATTTTCTGCTCTAACCAACCAGACCAATATTTAAGTCATTAATGAGCAGAACATAAAATGTGGAGCGAAGAAGAAAAAAGTAAAGATGGTTGTGGTGTTTAAGTGAAACACACACGGAGACGACACTTTGAGAAGATTGTTAGTATTTTTCTCAGTGAATATTGACTCAAAGGAGCTTAATCAATTATTTATTGTGTTAAAAATGTAATAAAAATCATCTTAAATCTTCATAAAGGTTGATATTACCTGAGCTTTTATTCTGAAGTTGTAAAGAGTCCAAAACTTCACAATAAAAGTCTTTTTCTAGCTGTATAAGCTGCTGTTTAGTGTATTAAAATAAATAAAAATCATGTTTTTAACTTGAATTAAGTGAAGTTGTTCATCACAAATGAATCAAAACTGATCGATTTTCACATCTAAAAGTTAAAAAGTAACAAAAATCAAGTTTAAAGTCTTTAAAAATTAAAAAAAAAAGAAAAGAAAAAGTGTGAGACCTCACTTGAGCCTCAGTTTTTTATCAAAAGTGTCGTTCACCAACTTTAAACCACTTTAAAGTAACAACAGTCGTTGGGGGTGTTTCAGCCCAGAGACCACACACTCCTGTTCAATGTTACACACACACTCACACACACACACACTCACACACATGGAGCCCAAATGTAGAGTCACACTCGTGTAGAAACAAACTGAAAACTTCAAATTAGCAGATTAATTCAGGGTGAGGTCTAATTTCTGGCGGTCGTTTGAAGTGTTTCAAGGTCTTTAACTGACATTTTAGTTGTTTAATTATCATTAAATCAATGATGAATCATCTAAAATGTGGATATTAAGGTGAAGTTTGGCCTAAAAGATCCTGAGACGTCTCACGTTCAATCAGGAACGAGATGAATTCGCAGATTTTAACTGAAAAAAACAGGAACAAACCAGCATCTAACCAGAGACGACGTCTCATCAAGATCATCACGATGAAACGTGCTCAGACTGTCGGATCATGCAGGTACAGAAAGGTCAGTTTATTAAAACATCAACGCAGACAAAACATCACAAACACAAACACACTGACACAAAGTGGCAGCTCAGTTTACGCTCACACACGTTTCACATCAAATAACAACAACATTTTAAAGTCAATTCACGTTTGAGAAACATAATTGACTGAAAATATAAAAAAATATCTGCACATTTTGTCCTGGAAAGAAAAAAAGATTCATTTTTCATTTAAAAGTTAAAGAAAATCAGATTTTTAATAAGAAAAATAAAGAAATCTTTTTAATATCTTTCCGTATTTTTGAGGTATAATCATCATATTTAACAACTTTTATAATTTAGTTTTATATTATTGTATCATATAATATTTAAGCTACAACATAACGTCATTAAGTTATTTCCTTTCAGAATACGCGACAAACCCGGTTCAAAAACGTCTACATTTAATATTTATTCCTTATTTTTAATTAATTACCAAGAGATAAACATAAATATTTAATGCTAATTTAATTTTGATGATATTATGGTTAATTCGGCTAAAACAAATACGAGTGATTACTTACTTTATTGTCGTTAAATGTCAACTTTGACACCTCCCTCCTCCTGCGTCGTGTCGTCTGTAATAATTTTAGCAGCAGCTGCAGCTGAAACAATGAAGCTAATAAACAAACACGTGGCTCCGTTTGAATTCAGGTGAGTTTAGATGTTTGAGATAATAAACCAAACATCTTGTTGTTAAAAGTCTGAATGAAGTGACTTTTATTTTTTATTAATTAATGTTTTTATCTGCAGCTGCGTTGAAACCAATCGATGCTTCAATAATCAATTATCTCATTAAAATCATCAAGACAATTCAACTTTTTTGTTTTTCTTTGTCTTTGATCACTTTTATTAACATTTGTATCTTTTAGGATAAAAGTGCAACAGAAGTAGTTTAATGTTTATTTTATTAATAGTTGTTATTATGTAACATTGTATCTTTTTAAAATTAAAAGTTAAAGAGCAAATATTGATATTAAAAGTCAAAAACAGTAAATTAAATATTGTTTATTACATTTTTTAAACATATTTAATCAATTATCTGTTAATATTCTAATATTTTTCCTCATATAATTAAATTTATTACTATTTTATTCATATTTTCATAAACTTTATCAGATTTATTTTATATTTATGGTGACATCTAGTGTCAATCTGACAAATATTCAAATATTACAGTTTAATGTTTTAAAAAAATAAGAAAAATGAGCATCTCTGAGGTTAATATAAAACCAGATTTAAAGATAAATATGTGTTTTTATAGAAATAAAACCAGATATTGTCATTTTCACCTGGAGACGCTGACGACGACGGATGTTAAAATGAATAAAACGTGATAAAAACGACTAAATTAACAATATTAGCGACAAATATTGCTGCTTTTTCTCCAAAAAAAGCCAAAATCTCACATTAAAAGTGAAAAAAAAAGTGGCAGCTCTGTTTTATAACGAAGGTGCGAACGTCACAGAAAGTTTATTTTTTATGATCGGTGGTTAAACCTGATAATAAAACCAACCTGATTCAGACAAACAGCAGCTTTTAGTTGTTAAATCAACCAGATGTTTGTCTGGATATTTACATCATTATCTCCAGTTTGTTTCACATTTCTATTCGTTTTATTTGTTTCATTTCGTTAAAGTTTAGAGAAGAAGAAGAAGAAGAAGACGTAAGTTTCACTCACTTTTTAAGAATTCACTGTACTTGCTGGGGAATAAACTCCATCCATTGGTGAAAACGAGTGAATCCAGCCTGAAAGAATATGAATTTTCCAAATGTTTCCCTTCGTAAAAGACCACACCAGACGAGGAGATGTAAAGACGGGGAGTGATGAGGACAGACTGCTGCTGCCGGCGGAGGAAAGAGCAGTAAAATAACACATGTAGAGAGGAGGAGGAGGAGGAGGAGGAGGAGGAGGAGGAGGAGGAAGAGGAAGAGGGAGGGGAAGAAGAGAAGAAGAAGAAGAAGAAGAAGAAGAAGATGGGGTTTGGGAGGGAAACCTAGAGACAGATTGACACATTTATATATAAAAATCAGTTATAATAGAGTTTAATTCCTACTGATGTGAAAGATACGTTTCAAATCAAAGAGTCCAGCTGCTTTTATAGTTTAAAATGTTACAGTATAAAGAATAAAACGAGTTGTTCAGTCTGAGGTTTAAAAAGAGCAAATCTACTTTTTTTTTTTTTTTTCCTCCTCAACTAAATGAATAATGTGATCACAAATTTAGAAAGGATAATTAATTTCCCAGATGCTGAGATAGAAGAAGAAGAAGAAGTAGGAAAAGAGAGCGAGGTGAGAAAAAAAAGTGATAAATGTTTAATGTTAACGTCATAAAACTTGTACCTAAATAGAAGGAAGATACATATGATTAAAGATGTAAAGATGAAACGAGACAGAAAATAGTCAAAGTTACAGATGATCACATGTGAAAAGATAAAAAAAAAAAGAAAAAAGGAGAAGAGGAGCTGGTTGTCTGCCGCCTAGTGGAGGAAGACGGTAGATGATCAGTCAACACGTCTCAGATGAATCAGACTGGACCAGTTTAACCAGTAAAACCAGTAAGAAAACAAGATAATTCATTGATTATTTCAGCCACTAGAAAACATCAGAGGAGATAAACGTCCTTCAACGTCTCCAGATCGTCTTTAATTATTGTACAAATAAAGATTTATCAGTTATTGATCTTTGTAACGTTAAGTTGACTCAGGTAATCACAGGTGCTTTTATTGTGAAAAACCACCAGAACTAAAATGATTTAAAATCAATTTATAATGTGAATAAATTTATTATATATAAATAAATGTGACTTTATCTGCGTCTTGTTTATTCATTGTTGTGTTTTTTTTTTTATTTACTTCTTATTTATTAATTATTTTATTTTGACATTTTTGTCAGTTTTGATCATTTTCTGTCAGTTTTTTAAAATATTTTTCATGATTTTCAGCTTTTTCTTACAAACGTTTCCCACTGAAATGAATGAAGTCGTTGTTCAAATACTTGAAAAACTTTCTCCTCTTTGAAGTTTAATTACTCAAACATACTTTCACCTAAAGACGTCATTTAAAGTTCAAACTGCTCATAAAGTTGTTACATAACGAATCAGACTTTTAATATCTTGAACCGTTTTTGAGTTTGACTTAATTGAAGCGGCCGTGTTTTTCTTATTTACTTTAAGCTCTTAAATCTGCTTCATCTTTAACTTCTCACAAACAATTTATATCTGAAACTGTAGAAAAAAAACTGTTCTTTCATGTAAAATGACGACTTAAGAAACAAAACGTTCAGTTTTTAACTTTTTTTTAATCAACAGACCGACACATTAACTGTCATTTCACACTCTTATAGACAATTAAACCTGATATATATCGGTCATATCTCAAATTATCAACACAAACTTGTGTAAAAATATGTGTTTGATTATAAATCTAGTTGAATTTTTAAGCAACATTAACATTGAGACAGAAAAAAATATGAATTTATCTCAATAATCTGACTTTTACAACAGAAATTGTCTGATTAAACTTATTTGTTGTTTTTTTAACGTGATGTTTATTTTTTTATCATATTCCTGTGAAGTAACTGAAGCGTTTTAGGTTTAATTTCAGCCGCTCATGTTATGTTATCGTCCTTATAAAAGCAGCAAACCGTGGACTTTCCTGAGAATTTATCTCGTATATTTAAATCAATTAAATCCATCCTTCACTTGTGTGCGTGCGTGTGTTTATTTGTGCGTCTTTTCTAAACAGTGGGTCTGGATCTCAGCAGCAGCAGCAGCGGTCAGCGTCGATCCTTGATTTATTCTAGGTGAAGAATAGTCACCTATCATTACTCGTCAGCCTGTCTGCCTCGCTGTCGCTCCTCCTCTGTGGTTCGTGTGTGCGCGAGTGCGTTTGTGTTTATGTGCGTGTGTGTCCGTGTGCACGTTGCCAACACTTGTCTGTCCTACATCATCTTAAGTGTCTTTGACAGCTCACCGCAAGTCGCTCACCACCAAGTAAAAAAGGTGTGTGTGTGTGTGTGTGTGTGTGTGAGCTTTCACGAGGCTCCAATGAAAACAAGACGTCTCTTATTACCTGAAACAGCAAATATTGATGTTGTGTTTGTGTTTATGGCGTAAAAACCACCGTGTGCTGCTTTATATGTTCTTACTGAAACATTCCTGACTCGCTGACTCAGAGTAAAGTGGCAGGTGATGGACACAGACTGATTTAAAACGGAGGAAATAAGTCACTAAAGCGATGATTAAAACTTCAACCGGACACGTTTTGGGTATAAAATGTGTGATTGTTTAACTCGGCTGCTGCAGCTGATGATTATTTTTTTTATGAAAATTGAAAAATGTGAAAAGATATTTGGTTCGTAAACATAAAATTCTGATGTTTATGAAACTCAAACTGTTTAATGTTTGGTAACTTGAGTTTGAAATGTTACTTTAATATTTATTTTTTGACTCATTTTAGTTTTAACTTGAAGCTTCGAGTGTTTTTTTTTAGTCTTTTCAGTGAGAAGACGCTGCCACACTGTGGCGGCTGCTGTAATCACATGTGAGTAGAATTGGAAATCACAAGTTTTATCTTGATTTGATCGAAGTGTCTGCGATCGATATGAGACGATATCAAACATTTATCACAATCAGCTCATATCAAGTCACAAAAAACAACTAAAATATGATGTAACTATTTTATCTCTTTGTTTTTTGAGGTTTCTAAATGAAAAACAATTTTCTTTTTAATAAAATAAACATCCTATTGTTTCACTTATATTTAAGTGTTTATAACTTAAACTCATTTCAGAGACTTAATAAACAAATTAATGTTATAAATAAATAATCAAAGCCACCACATAAACTATATTTTTTATTAAATGTGTATTTTAAATATGATGAAGTGATCAATTACATTGGATCATTAATAACTGAATAAACACTCCTAATTAGCAGCAGCAGATGATTAATTAATACACTTTAAATAATATTTTATTTATAGTATTTTTAGTGTAATTAACTCAGACATATTTTAAAATAAAATAACTTTAATGTTTCTGGTTCCTACATCATGTTTATGTAGATATTTCACTAATTATTTACTATAGTTATAATAAAATGTAATAAAAGATAAGAGATTGAGGAACAACACTGACCTCTGGTGGATGTTTTATAAACTGCAGATGTTGATAAACATCTGTATCTATATCAGATGATCGTTGAGATAAACAGTGTTAAACAACATTGTTTTCTTTATTGATGAATATTGAATCTCACACATAAAAGCTGAGATGTTTTGTTTCTTTGCTGCAAAAACAAAAAAAAAAAGCAAAACTTTTTGTGCAACAAACTTCTCAGTGTCATTTCTCTGATCGTTAAATCATCAAACAGAGGTTTTTAATGTTTGAATTACGTCCGAGTGTGTTTGTGCGTATTTGTGTGTTGTGTGTATTTGTGTGTTGTGTGTTTACAGTTTCGGTCGGCGGTCGAAGCTCTTTCTGCTGCGTAATCCCACAACTTCTTTCTGGGAAAACATGACCACTGACTCAAAAACGTTTGGATCTTATTCTCATGACAAAGCAACTGTCCTGATTATAGAGTCCAGCAGGTATAAAGGAGAACGAGGGCGTAGTGTTTACTTTATATAACACACACATTCACTGGAAACCACACGGTGGAGCTCAGCCAGAAGGAGGAGAAGAAGAAAAGACGCTCAGAAGTCTGAGTTCTGAACTGAAACTGGACGACTAAAAGAAACAGTATCCAGGCAGAGTTGATGAAAAAAAGAGCATTTCAGTTTTTAACTCATCAGCTGTTGAGCAACAAGAAACACACCAACGTGAACTGTCCTTTCACCTTCTTATGAACCATTAAACCTAAAATATATCAGTCACATTTCAATTTATCAACACAAACCTGCAGAAAAATACACGACTTTGACTATAAATCTGAATTTTCAAGCCAATTAGAGTCGATACAGAAGAAACTCTGACATAAACTGTTGATTTTACAACAGAAATTGTCTGATTAAATTATTAATTTTCTGTTTTTAATGTGATGTTTATTATTTATCATATTGCTGTAAAGTAACTGAGGTGTTTTATGTTTAATTTCAGTTGCTCATGTTATGTTATCGTCCTTATAAAAGCAGCAAACCGTGGACTTCTGAGAATTTATCTCGTGTATTTAAAATCAATTCAATCCTTTACTTGTGTCTTTCTAAAAACATCACTAACACTCTGCTCCCATTCACTTTTAATTCACTGTTATTTTTCCCTTTTAAAGAGAATATTATTTTACTTTTCTGCAACAAAACAAAACATCTAAAAACATCACAACTTTCATCACATTTTGGGTTTTTTTTCTCATATAAAAGTTGCTGTGAAATCGGTTAAATTAGACCTAAAATCCTGAAGTGACTGAATAAAGAAGAACCAGGGTCACAGGTCTGACTTCCTCTCCTACCTGGTGATGTACCAGACACTGAACTCCTCCGTTACCGTGACGTCCTGACCAGAGGCGAGTACCCGGCCTATCGGACCTGGACTGGCTTCAGTTCCTGCAAGATGATCCACTTTATTGAGCACAGATATGACAGAACTAGACTGAGACTGAACCTGTTTCTAATTCTCTACCTGCTGCCTCGACTGTTTCCTCTGATCTAAGACCAGTTGAGATGAAGCTGCGGTCGCTGGAACCTGCTGGAGAAAAGTACTAAGACCGAGTCGTCGTCTTCTCCGTTGTCTGGTCCGTCAGGAAGAAAATCGAGCTGATTTAACTCTTGTTGCTGCAGCCTCAGTGGTAATAAACCTGATCGTGTACGTTATATATATATATATATATATATATATATATATATATATATATATATTTATAAACATTTATTAATATAGAGGTGTCAAACAAATCAAAATGAAACTGTAAAACAAACTGTTTTATTACCAGACCTGATTACAGCTGGTGCTCATCATCATAACTTTATAATTTAGTTTAAAATCGATGTATTTACATCGTACGTCACATGCCAACACTTCAGGCAAACGTTTGTCATGCAGTAAAGTTGTGTGGCATGCTGGTCCGTCCGTCTGTCAATCTGTCTGTCTGTGTCCTGGTGTCTAAGTCGCCATCGTCATCATCCTCTTCGTCTTCTTGTCTGTTCACACCGACGGCGGCTGACCTTCGTCGATGAAGCTGATTTTGGCGACGTGCTCCGGCCACTCAGTCTCCTGCTGGTTCAGGGGGCGAGACGTCGTCGTGTTGGAGGGTTGGAGGTGAGTCTGGGACTGGGACTGGAGCCGGGACTGAGAATGTGTTTGTGGTTCAGGACTCGGTCCGGATAAATCGATCAAAAGCGGAGTGACGGATGATGGACGGGTTGATGAAGAAAGAGACGGGATGGAGGCGGAGGAGTAGAGATGTGGTACAGACGAGTGTGGAGAGCTGTGGACTGACGGAGGAGCTGAGCAGTGAGAGACGGGAGGAAGAGGATGACGACGACGATGAAGAAGAGGATCGAACTCTCCTCGTAAAATCTTCTCGTTCAGTTGAGACGTCGCTTCGGGCATCGTGACGGTCGGAGGGTTTTGGTTTTGGTTTCGATCGTCCGAACAGTTCACAGGTGCATGTTGGGTAAGAAGGGGCGGAGCTGGGGAGCAGCTGTGTGATGACACGCTGGGGGGCGGGGTCACGGCGCTCGCCATCAGCAACGCGGTCGGGTTGTGGAAAAGAGGTTTGAGGAGACGCGTCACTTCCTGCAGCTCGAGACTGACGGCGGTCACCTGACGCGTCAGGACGCTCATCTGGAAGAATAAATCACTCATGAGATTCTTGTTTATAAATTTACAAACATTCAGTTTTTACCGGTTTTACCTCGTTTTTTAGCTTCGTGATCGCCTGCATGGTGTTGACGTCATCACGAGTCGCTGTGGAAACAAACAGAAACGGAAAACAGCTTCAACAGCTGATGATGAAAACACATTATTGATCCTTTTAACCCTTTAAAGCCTCACACATCAAATAATAAACAAAAAAATTCAAATATATCGAATCTGAGATGTTTATTAAACTTCCTACTATTCACTTATTTTATGAATACTGTGTATAAATAATAATATATAATAAAAATAATAAAATAAATGTATATAGATAAAATAACCATTACACAGGTGCCCCTACCAACCGCTGTAATGTGCGGAGGACAATTATCTCCGGCCCGATTTTGAAACTATGGAGCAAATCAGACTATGACAGGACAGTTTCATCAGTGTGTCACAAACACAGTAACTTGCTCAACTTGCTCAACGTTTGAGCTGCTGTTTCCACATCGGTCACATCTCTTCAGTCCCTTTCTTCATTTGTGATGAAACTCTGAGGATATTTTTATTTTACTGGTGGAAATGCAGGAAAGTTTTGTTTACTGTTCACAATGAATTTATTTTCTATAATATTTCAAACATTTGTTGCTTATTTGAGAATATTTTATTTAACTCATCAGTATTACCAAGCAGCACTTTGCATTTATTTTATTTTCCCGTTTGTATAATGTTACAACAAATTGTTGGTTTAATAAAGGCGCAAATAAACAACAAGCAAATGGTTTTGCATTTTGTTCCAATATGATTTTTGTGCACTGTTACAGCCTTAATAATAAAAATATATGTGTATATATACACACACAAGATATACAATATATTATACATTTATTATTTATTATCATTTATTATGTATTATCTTATTTTTTATACATGTTGACCATGTTGATAAGTTCAGAGACTCATGTAGTAAATATGATATGTGTGTGTGTTAGTATGTATGTATGTGTGTGTGTGTGTGTGTGTGTGTGTGTGTGTTTACCTGAGGAGGTTGAATCAGGACTGGGTAAGAAACTCTGAGTTGCACCAGGAGAAAAATCAAACCTCTGAGCTGCAGCGTTGTGGTTTTCTGTTTCAATCCCATCAACAACTCTGAAGAAAAAACAAGAACTGTGACGTTAAAAATCTGATCTGTGATCTGTAAACTTCACTTATCGTTTTTTATTCATGTTTTTAACCTTTATTCTCACTATTTCTTTTATAACCAGAAGTCTGAGCAGTTTCCTCAAAAGGGGAAGAAACAATGTGCTGTGTAAAAATTATGTTAATTTCCTCATTAACATTTAAGACTTTTCTGCACCAGTTAAGACTAATGGTCCACGAAGGATCATGTTGTGTCTAATATGTAAATGGTTCATCCTCTGGGGAGCAGGAATGTATGTGCTCGGTGAATTTCAAGGTAACTACTGACTGTTAAATGCACTTATTTATTATCTATCTAAGTGATAACAGAGTCTAAATCATAAGGTTCATCCTCAGTGATAACCTGTAGGAATCAAGATGATATTTAGACGTAACTGCATGTTTTGAGTCAGAGATGTGGTTTTTACATTCAAAGATTTTCTGTCCTTTATTGGATCTGATCTTTTTAATAAAAAAGAAGTTCTGCATCAGAAAGTGACCTCTGCTCTCAGCAAACTCCACGAAGTTCATGTCAAACCCAGAAACACAACTTGCATACTGAGCCTGGACCTGCGCAGGGATAATGTAAATGTTATCCAGCTGGAAACAGACAGCAGGTCAAAGCACATACTCAGTGAGAGCAGATGATGTAGTTGACAAGCCGCACACCTGCATACTAATAACCAACTGGACTCTGAAACAGCTCAACAGCTCCTTTAGGGCAAAACAAACACGCTACAAATACAAAACTACGCTTTTTATATTTTATGTTTTTTTCTGTCAATCTCTTCGTTTTTAAATAAAAAGCAAACTGATAGAAAACCAGTTCCCCTTTGCCTCAGCGCTGCTGCTCTTTTCCTAAAATATCTGTCTCTCCCTGACATGGTGACATGGTGACAGTGTGGGCAGCTTCATGCAGCTGCTCTGAAATAAAAAGATTTCACCATCGCAGCGTCTGCTGCCTCCTCCACAGAGACTCCATGGAAATTAGTCTGCTGCAACTACAAGTCATAAGGGATGAATGGGATTTAAATTCCCACTGAGGCTCAGTTGTTCCTGATAAACGAACCCAGCCATTGATCCACACGGTCAATAAATCAATAAATGGATGAATGGATGGTTCCCTACCGAGGGCTGAGGTCCGGCTGCAGGCAGCTGAAGCTCACCACAGGGATCTGGAGGCTGCTGGGTCGGGTTTGATCCGTCGCTGGTCTGAAAGGTTTCGGCGGCAGCAGAGGGGAACGAAGAGGGGAGCGAATCGGTGATCGAAGAGGTGATCGAAGAGGTGATCGGAGGCCTCGACCCAACCTCCCGAGAGGAGGGATCTTAGACAGAGGAGAGTGCTCCCCCTCAGACCCTGATCCTTCTTCCACCTCTTTAATGGAGGCGAGTTTCTTCATGATTCCTCCGTTGCTCTCACACTCTGTCTGTACAATAAAAAAAAAAAAACACAACGTTTAGTTTAGAGCAGAAAATAAAAGAAACACCTGCACCACTGACCCATTTTATTCACAGAAGATATGATATAAAAACTGTCCCCCAGGTGTCTGTAGTAGAGTAGTGATGTTTAGTAAACACATGAATATTGAGTGGAAGTGTTGTTCTTTGACCAGATGGGGGAGCAGTCGAGCTGTTGTGATGTTTCAGTCACAGAGAGAGAGAATATTTCACAACGGCTGCAATGGCGTCGACGTCCATTCAGTTTATCAGCGTTTTCATTCAACACCATGAAAACCATTCACTCACAGACAGACGTGTTTTTAAAAACTGATCTCAGATAAAAATGACAACATGGTGGACACCGTTTTGTTGATGTTTATGACTCTTAAGATCATAAGATTCTTTCAAAATACAATCCCTTCAGTCAACAGCCTGCACCTTCTGTGAACTGAAATTTAAAGCTGATTTAAACAGAAAACCCAAAACATCCAAATCCCATCTCTCTCTCTCTCTCCCCTTTTTATTCCCACCTCCTCCTCCTCCTCCTCCACCACCACCACCCTCTCCCCTCTATTTGTTGTCTTCTCCATCCATCCAGTCTTTGGCTCACGTGCCCTGCTGGTATTTTTAGATCATAGAGGTTTAAATTTAGCTGAGGTTCGCCTGGAGGGATCTAAGCAGAGACGGGACTGAATTTTAGTGTGTGTGTGTTTGAAGTGTGTGTGTTTGATGTGTATATATATATATGTGTGTGTGTGTGTGTGTGTGTGTAAGTGAACAGCACGTGCTACCCTTGAAATGCAACAAACCACAATAAATAAGCGCATCAGGCAAATATGTTTGTGTGTTTGTGGGTTTAAAGAAAGAGGAATGTGTTGCTGTATTTTAATTCGGTCATTGCAAATGTGTGTGTGTGCGTGTGTGTGCGTGCAGACCCCTCTGCATCATTCAACAAAGACAGAGAAGCTTTGTTATGTTGCAGCGTGTCAGACGTGATGCTGAGGTTCTTCTTCTTCGTCCTGATGTTTCCTCGTCTCGCCTCCATCTGGTTGTTGCTGCTATATTTATTCAGCCGGGGATGACCGCCACCTCCCCCTACACCTCCTCCATCTGATGGCACTATTTTTAGCCCCCGTGTCACGCTTGGTTGAAGATGCATCGCTGCTCTTCGCCGTATGTGTTATATACGTTTGTGTGGAAGGTGCAGGAAACTATCTGAAGGTCATGGTGAAACAGAAAAGTGAATATTTAAGTCTGATTTCTAATGTAACACAAGATTTTTAGAGAAACTGAAGCTGATACGCTGAAGTAATTGTCTCTTTTGTGCAGCTGTGCTTTAAAGAAACACTAAATAAAACTGCATCTTAATTTATTCATGCATTTATATTTTTTTTTATACATGAATTACTGGGAAGACTAGCTGTGTCCTAAAGCAAAGAGTGAAGCTATTAAGGTGTCAAGGTGTTAATAATGAAGCCTGCTACTTAAACCAGTTAATTATTATGAAATACTTGGATTTCTCCTCTAATTAACTGGCTTACTCACAGTGTAGATGTGACTTCGTTATTTCCAGTATGTGCTGGTTATTCATGTGTACGTTACAGCTGAGATCCATCTGTAAATCCCTGGCATCTGAATCATCCATGTTTTAGCTCGTTTCTTTATCTATTGGCTGCGTCTCAAGCAGAAGCCGTGGCTTCCTCCTCGCCCCCCGTCCAGATGGCTAATCCTTTTCAAGTGCAGAGACATCACTCCGACAATGCGTGAAATGTTGGGTGGAGGCGATCACTGCGCAGATGAGACTAAATCTACAAAAACAGAACGACTCTTACTGTGGATCTGACTTTAAAACACCAGTGTTTTGTCTAGATTAATATAGAGACAGATAATAATAATAATAATAATAATAATGTTCAGGGTCTGAAGTCTTCAGAGGTGGTCAAGAGCTGTTGATGGAGATAAGATGAGGAGCTCACACATCTGTAACGTCCATCTGAGGTTATTTGGACAACTTATCAAGATGTTTCCAGTATGTTTGACTGGGAAGAGACTCCTGGCAGCTCATCAACAACATACTGGAGGGATTATATCCCATCTGGCTGGGGAACGTCTTGGTGTCCCCTCAGGAGCTGGAGGACGTGATGAAGCTGAGGAGAACATCTGGGATGATCTCTACTCAATTTATAACGTTTGCTGATGAATATTAACTTTCAAAACTCAAATTTTTCCCTTTTAAATTGTCAAAGTGTGGGTCTGGTTCGTACCTCGACGTTGTGTCCTTCCCTCAGGTTGTACGTCAGGTCGTGCTGGATCTCGGTGATGAACTTCTGGGCGTAGTCGGGGTAGAGACACAGCACCTCGCGGAGACCTTTGAGGCTGATGTACTGCAGGTCGCAGTAGGTCAGCGCCTTCACGCAGGCATTGGTTTTGATCACTTCTTCCTCCGTTAAACAATGAGAACCAATCAGATCGCCTCGACCTGAAAAAACAAGAAAGCACGAGAAAAAAAAATCTGTTGTTTTGCCGTTTTGTTATTGTGGTTGTTATGGTTACATTTGGTCTAATAAAAGGGTAAATTCATGTTGAATTATATGAATTAATCACAGTATAATACAGGCTAATGACCACAATAAAAGAAAGAGACCAAATCAATTCAGTAGTGTCATTAAAGATAAAAACTGATGCAATTATCTTCTTCTAGTCTCACTTCTCAGTGTTAAGACAAGTATTCACAGTGGGATACAGATGGACGGCTGTGGAGGAGCCTCGTCTCTCTACCTCGCTGCCTTTCTTTCTCCAGAGCTGTAAATCCAAAGTGGCAACGCCAAAACAGTTTAAGAGAGAGCATGTCTGTGTGAGAGACAAGAGAGAAAGAGAGAAGCCAAAAAAAAAAAAAAAAAAAATCTATACACGGGAGAGGAAGCAACTGTTCTGAGGTCGATTGGAGAAATGTTGTGTACATGTTCACACGCAGCAGACACAACATGCTAATGAGTGTTTCGTCTATTCTCTGTAGAAAACAGTCACTTCATTATTTACAGCAGTCGGATCGTTAATATGAAAAAAGTGTTGTCGATTTTTGTTCCCTCTGCTTCGTATGGACCTGTTCACTCCAGAGCTGCTTGTGTTTCTCGATTCTGTTTCATCCACGTTACGTGTTGTAGGACGAGGCTCTGGAGAGGCTTTTATTTTGAAGGAATAACACTGCTCAAAGGAGGCTGCTGGTTCTGGTTATGAGCAGTATTTGATATCAATATAATGATTGTTTTGTAGGCACATTGATTAATCTACAGCTTTACCATTTATATTTTCTTAATGATCAGTGTTGGTCAAGTAGTTTACACACCTGCCAACACTGGGCTGTGAAAAATAGGGAGATTTTCTGGGGCAACGGTTGAAATGTCCTATTTGCAACATCCCTGCCTCCATGTAACCTCACGCCACAAATCACCGCTGTGCTTCCACAACCTGTTTGTGTTTACTACATTTAGCGTATTTGTTAACGTTGTTTTTCCCACCGTGTTTTACACTAAAGTCGGCTCGATGGCTTGAAAAACATGTAGCATTTGCTAAAGTGGTTAAAGATGAGAAGGTTTCGCATCAAGCAGACTGAAATTTGGAAGCTTATTTCTTCTTTTTGGGAGCTGTTTCATTCATTTTCCGTTAATTCTGTTTCCGTAAAAATTAAAAAAATAAACAAAAAAAAAAAACAAAACTAATCAAATAATGATCGACACAAAAACTTAAAACATCGCTCAATCTATTATCAACAGAAAGAAAAACACAATCAGCAGATAAAATAAAAACACTCCAGTCTCCAGTGGTTTCAAGTAACGATGACGAACGAGTGTCCGTCGAGACGGTCTCTGAACCAGGACTGGAACCAGGACCGGGGCACCAGTCCAATCAGGTGAGCAGGAGGGATTAGTGTCCAAGTGTGGACGCTAATCCTCCTCTAGAGCTCCAACATCCTAATTTACATGTTAAAACTGACAAATTGAAAGTTTTACTTGCTGAATTTCGAGTTAAAACTGTGTTGTAATAGATCATGTGTTGTTACTGTAACGAGTAGTGAGAACAGTCTTACATTACTGTGTTAGAGCAAAAATTAATAGACAACTGTAACTGAGGTAGTTTTGTAACGTTTTGTTTATGATACAACATGACATTGTGTAGAATTGTGCAGGAAACGTTTTTTCGAGTCGTGTTTTCACCAAGTAAGTTCTGGGAACGTTTAAGGACCAGGAACTTTTCCAGAACACTAAGTCCTTATCACTTCTTGTGCCAAAACCCAATAAACTACTGGAGTTTTTCAGCCTCTTTTAGCTCGTTTTGGTTCGATGTAATTAAACATTTTCCATTCAGGATTCTGTGAAACAGGATTTGAATTTAAATGTTAATGTCTCTTTGTATCTGTTGCATCAGTAAATGTTCCTGTTGTTTGTTAATCTGCTTCAAAAGGTAATAATATGACGGTCGTGTGTTTACAGTCTGGTCCACTGCTGCTGTAAACGGAAAAATTAATTCATGAATTTATTCATTAAACCATGAATTAATGTTGTTTGTGGATTTCCTGTAGGGCGTCTGTTCCCATCACTCCCTGGGTCACGCTCCATCTTTCATCTGATGGTGTGTGAATTGTTTGCCCACAGGATCAGTTTAATATGAGGATGATTGCAGTATTTATTTATTTATTTATTTTAAATCAGCGCTGGGCTGCTCTTCATCATTAAACTCCTCTTCATAAAAGCTCGCTGCCTATTAAAAGCCGGACGTCTAATAACTGCCGCAGCGGTGAAAGCACTTTCTCATCTCGTGCTCATGATGCTTCGACCAGTCTCCGTTCTCTCGCTCCACCTTTCAAATTGGTACTGCTGATTTAAAAAAAAAAAAAAAAAAAAACATGAAACAATTTTTTGTACATATTAATATCACTATATTATATTATCTTTCATCGTCGACATCACGCCGGAGCAGTTTGTGGAACAAACTTACCGAGTTTAAACGCCGACTTCTGCACCTCCTCACTTCTCCACATGTTAATATATTCAACAGTATGTGACTAAGATGCTTGTAAATAGATTTTTTCTTCTGTTTTCATATGACGTGTCCATCAATCTACGTTTATCAGATGAAGCTGCGTCGGCTTGAGGCTTTGACGCGCATGTTTTATCATCTCAGACATGAAAAATGTTTTTTTTTTTTCTTCCTATTGAAGAAAAGAAGCAGGACAACTTGGACTGTAACATCAATAGCTGGGCAGCTGAGGAAGCTTTTATTGACTCGTTTCCAGTGACAGTTTCTGACTCACTTTGCTGCCACAGTCTCCGAGGGTTTCCAACATTTAGAAACCAATTACAACTGAGAAACAAATGTAAAATGTTATTTTTGTTTGTTTGTTTACCTAAAATGGCCAGAACGGTGCTATCCTTCAGTACTTCCATGGAGCCCGAGCAGACAAAGTAGATGGCCTGGAGGGCGTCTCCCTGGCGGATGAGGAACTCGCCCGGAGCGCAGAAGGAGGTTTTGATGATGAGGGACAGCGAACGCAGACACCCCCTGCTGGCCGACTCAAACAGCGGCAGCTGCAGCAGCTCCTTGTTCAGGTGCATCGCGATGTCGGCTCTCAGCTCGTCGGGGAAATCCTTCAACAGCTAAAGGAGGATTGAAACGATTGTTGAAACTGCAGAATATGAGTTGTTTCTCTTTTAGTTTGAGTGTGTGGGAAGGTGAAGGTAAAAGGCGAAATAAAAACCTTTCACCTTCCCACGTAATCACAAATGATACGGATATTTTCTAACTCATCTCACCCACAACAGCAACAGCTCTCATGAACATTATCTTTGTAGAGGAAAGTTGTGTTTTATAGATATGTAGTCAGAGTGAACCATCAACTATGAAGCCACAAAGCCATGAAATTAAGATAGCTAAGCTAAATCCTCTAAAGCTGTTTCTTTAGTTTATCAAGAGGACGATTCAGAGGATTTGCACTTTAAATTTTTAAAGTCAATCCTCTTGATCCCGTTGTCTCTGCTGAGGTCAATCCAAACCACAGACTCAGTTCAGACGGTTAAAGGAGCAGTCTGACGTGTTCTCACCTCGCTGACGTCGATGCCGTTGTTGACGGACCACGTCGTCTGGAAACACTCCATCATACGTTGTTCTAGAGCCTTCGGCAGCCGATGGACGCGGATGAAGTCCTTCAGGTCTTTAGTGCGAGTGTGATAGAGGGAGCGACGCGAGTACATCCTCTGGATGATGGCGGTGACGTTACCGAACACGACGGCGTGCATTAAAGCTACAGAGGAGACACAAACACAAGAGACATTTGTCTACTTCACTGAAGTAGTAATACTTCACTACTGTACTTCACTACGTTTATGTTTACTTCCTAACTTCCTAATTTAATGACATACGTTTATGAAAGTGGTGTTTTCACTCTAAGTCGACCTGTGACTGTTCAGACCATCAACACCATGTCTGAGGGTTGATGGAGGCTCCATCTTAAAGGTGGATGATGGAGAAACTTCAACAATATCAACATCAAACACACATTTACATTTAGTGGAAAAAGAACAACTTTAGTACTTAGTGCTGGATAAATTTCATCATATTCTTCTGTTTTATTAACATGTACTTTTACTTTCTACACTTAACTACATTTACTTATAGATTACTGTCAAACTGAAGTACAGTAAATACTAGATACTTTAAGACTTTTACTGGAGAATCATTCTAGTGACGACTTGAACTTCTACCAAAGTTATTTTATTCTACTCTAGTGTCTGTTCTTCTACTCTACTGAGACTCTCAGACACTTTAAAAAACACTGATCTGCTTCTTTTTCTGTAAATCTCGTGACTCAAGGCTGAGAGTTGTCAGACGTGAGTCTATTATGGTTTAGCTCACCTCCGATCAGCATGGTGCAGATGGAAAAGATCTTCTCGGAGTCTGTGTTGGCAGAAACGTTGCCGAATCCCACGCTGGTCAAACTGCTCAGAGCGAAGTAGAGTGACGTGACGTAGGAGCTCCTGACAGATGGGCCGCCGCTCAGCGTCATCCCCGAGCCGCTCGCCGGCCTCGTTCTGGTCCTGCTGCCGTTCCATTGGCCCGAACCCAACAAACCTGCCGCCCCGTTCAGCGGCTCCAGCCCCGAGCCGTTCCACTGGCTGTAATTGGTCAGTCCTGCCGCTGCTGCCGCTGTCATGGCTCCCTGCGGTGAATCAGACACTCCCAGCAGGGAGGTCAGCGGTGCCAGGAAGTACGGCGTCCCCAAACGTTTGGCGAGTTCATGGAGCCAGCCTGGTGGGCAAGAGAGAGAGAGAGAAAGTCCAGAAGAGTTTGTCAGTTTAATGAGAAAGCATCCATCTTTGTTAGATGACCTTTACTAGCAGGCTTCATTAGCTGGGTAACAAGGCTGGAAGGGCAGAGTAATTACTTCAGTTGTTGGTGTTTGTGTATTTGGGAGAAGAGGCCAGACACTCGGCACGGTAACATTTCAGATAATGTCAACGTTGCTTTTACATTTACACAATTTGTCTTGCTCTTTAATCTGTCCATCTCTCTTTTTAACAACTAAATTTAGCAGCTTTTTGAAATATAAATGATTCAGTCTGTCAATTAAATAGTAAGATTTTAAAATTTCACATTTCTGAGTATTTATATAACAAAGATTATTAGTTATAATCACTGGTCATTCAACTGCTTAACACATATTAAATCTGACTTTGATGGCAACCTGTTGACAGATGTGACCGATGGGCTCGTCAGTCTGAAAACAGCTAAAATAAACATGCAGGCAAACGACACAATATAGACTCAACCATGTGTGTAAATAACATAAACTAGAAAGTCTATTATCCATTATTTATTTTATATTTTTATTATAATGGACATAATATGTGAGTTTATATTTTTAAAAAAACTATCTTTCCATTTGACTGACCGATCTGAATGATTTCTATGAATGTTGTTGATTTTGTAAATATAAAATTATGACTTTCAAATGAAGATTTATCCAGATTTTGCTCACGTACGTCGCCTTCGACTGGGAATTTATTTTCAGAGTCAGTTTATTCTCCCTTTATGATGAAACCTTTTCATTAAAGACACTGTAATTCTTCTCAAGCTGAGCAGGACAAAGCATTTTTAAAAGCCTGTCGCTCCCCCGTGAACACACACACTCTCATTAACCAAGAACGCTCTGATCATCGGAAGCAATTTGGGCTTAAGCGTCTTGTTCAGTTCGCAGCCCTGCAATTAATGGACGAGCTGCTCTTCCACCTGAGCCACAGTCACGGCCATGTGCAGCCATTTTTTACCCTTTACCCTTCGTCTCTATTCTCAGCTCATGTTGATGATTTCAGTTTTCAGTATTGTTGTGATTTGGCTCTGGTGAGCTCAGTATGAGAGGAGACAGATCGCCATAAATAGACGTGTTTTCTCACCACACTGAGAGCGTACAAGTGTGTCTTTGTGTTAAAATGATACAGATAATGTTTATTTTCGTCTCCTTCTAGAACTGTTGGCACAACCATTATATTTAAACAGTGGTAAAAAAGGCACAAACCTATATCCCAGGATGTGGAGCTGTTACTTTCAATCTCACTGCGTCCGATGAAGTACCAGACGCAGGCCATCCAGTGACCCAGCAGGGCAAACGTGGACATGAGCAGCGTCAGCACCACGGCGCTGTACTGAGAGTAACGATCCAGCTTCTGCAGGAGGCGCAAGAGACGCAGGAGGCGAACCGTCTTCAGGAGGTGAACCCCAAAGTTCTGCGATGGAGGAGTCACGGATATTAAACTACGACCACATCTGACAGATGTCGTAAAAAAAAAAAAACTTAAGGAAGGATTAGTTATCGTTGGAGGGGTTCAGAAGATGATTCCCTGTGACATAAATTAAAATGCAACATGATATCTAATCTTGTGATGTTTGCAATTTGCACTGAGGATTTTTATCAGCCGTCTTGAAACATAACTTCTACTTAAATACCTTCAGTTAAATCACAGTTCACACTAATTCACACTAGTCGACTGTCGTGATCGTTGCAGCAGTTTCAACAACTGGTCTGAGACCTGTAGTGTTCACACTACAAGACTTGTCAGTGATTGACTCCCGATCACACCGTGACGTCACCAAACTCTACGTCTGGTCACGTGAACTAGACAGGATGTAGCCGCTGCTTCTCACCGTGATTTACAGCCGTTTATTGTTGACGAGCACCGGTGAAGACGCTGCCTCCAACACAGACTAAACCGCTAAACCAGCGTTTAAATATCACCATGGCAACACGCTGGTTTTCACGGTGGAGCTAAAATCAGCGGCAGACCTCCCCGGTACCAGGTAACATCTGGATCAGACGCGGGGAGTTTGTAGAAAGTGAAAATGAAAGAAAAAGCGTTAAAACGTCAGACTTTTAAACGTGGTTGTGAGTGAATCAGTGAGACGGCAGCAGCATTTATCTCACATCCCTCCTCTGATTGGCTGTCGCTCTTTGTCAGTCTCTTCAGACTCCTCCAGTTTTCTAACATGACAGATATCCAGTCCCAGTCTATGACCAGGTCTCGTCAAGGTCCAGATTTGCCAACGATCCTCGGACCAAGTCGACAAGACACAGCGACTATAAATTGTTTGTAGTCGACTAGTGTGAACTAGCTTTAAGTTCATCTTTTACCAACAAAGTAAAATTTTACTTCACCAAGATTTTCTCCCATATATCTCTGGTAAGTGCAGATCCCATTCCCTGTTTATTTTACTGCCCATTAAGACGCCTGTTAACTGAAGAATCTCCCGTTTCGACACAGCTTGTGATAAATTACACAACACTTGAGACAGGATTTAATCCCCTGAATGTCTGGGTATGTATTTGTTGAGGGAGTTTTATTTGTGTGTACAGAGTGTTGTTCACTGTTACCAGACAGCACATTCACAGGTCCTGACAAAATAATTTCACCCATAAGTATTTTATCACGGCCAGATTTTCCACATCACAGAATTGTTATTTTGTTCACAAAACAAAAAGACAAGGTGAAACACACCGGAGATTCCTGCTTCAAGTAAGAAAATTGATGAAAAATCTAAATTTCAAAGCAAAATTGAAATTCCTTTTTTGTTTAAAAGCAACACTTTCCTTCTTCTCTTCACTCACTCAATTACCTTCAAATTCCACATCGACATCGTCAGATGAATCAACTTCAGCCTCCAGATGCAATTTGTCGTCAGCGTACTCATTTACAAGCTTAATTACCAGTTACCTAATAACGAGTTTCTAGTTGAAGCTCAAAGCCACAGCAGCCAAATTTAAGACTAAGGATCATTTTTCTATCACATGGACTAAAATGTGCTTTGTGCTTTTTGTGTTTCCTTTGCTGTTTCTTTGTAGCATAATAGATTTTGTGTGACTGTGCGTGTGTGTGTGTGTGTGTGTGTCTGGCTCTTTCATGGTCTTATTAAATCAATAGTGAGTGAGGGTCGACCAGCAGGAGAGTGCTATTGATAAAAGAATGAAGTCCATTACCACCGGCAGGGCCTGTAGAGCCTCCACCTATACATCACACACACACACACACGGACACACTGCAGCTACAGGCTCACACACACATAAACGTACTCACCACACTGATGTTGAAGGCGTAGAGCAGGTCGAAGGGCAAGGCGGCAATCAGATCCACAAACAACCAGGATGTGACGTAGTGGATGCAGATGGAGCGAGCGTCGTATACGACCTGACCCGACGTGCTCACGTACGTCGTTCGGAAATTCAACGCGATGTCTGACACACAAACACATTCTTTATTCAGTTCACATTTCATTCTCTTAAACTTCTGCAGTGGTTATTTTATTTTTAAACCCTACCATTCAAAGCTTTATTAAACTGTGACAGTAA
This sequence comes from Polydactylus sextarius, assembly GCA_016801845.1. Lineage (NCBI taxonomy): Eukaryota > Metazoa > Chordata > Actinopteri > Polynemidae > Polydactylus > Polydactylus sextarius. The sequence continues at coordinate 9,764,955 of CM028925.1, forward strand.
GATCCAGGCTGCAAAAATATTTCCTTTAACAAGACCTCTTCAAATGGGATTAGTGGACTTTGTTGCCAGAGGAAAGACGGCAGGTCAACGTGGAAAAGAAATGGAGATTGTTAAGGAGGTTAAATTAGCATATAGCTCTGAGTGTCAGGAGGAGTTTGAGGGCATAAGACTACAGTAGAGAGGGCCAATTAAAAAACAAGGGCCTGTTTCACTGGAATATTTGGACCAGGAGGAAGCCGCCTCTAAAAGTGACACGATATCAGACGAGACATAAAGAAGAAAAGACTGGTGACGACTGGTTTTAGTTTTAGCCTTAGGACTCTTTTAAATCTGATACCAAAGCTGAATAAAGTGAAAACATTCTCACCGATGATGAAGAGGATTTCCACCAAGATGTCGCTGACACTCGGGGGGTTTCTCGCCGACGAGCCACTGTCCTCTCGCATCTCCACGGCGGTGAAACAAACGTTATAGGGAACGGTTACGGCTACGTAGAAAGTGGCCAACAAGATCAGCCAATCCCAGCCGGCCTTGAACGCACCGTAGTGGAGGAGGATGAGACGGGACTTCTGGACGTCTGCCACCTTGTACTCTGGGACTGGGTTCGCGTTGGCTCCAAGAACACTCTGGCATTTGAAACCACACACACGAAGATTAATAAAACGCTTCCAACCACGTTAGTGCTGGATATTTGTGTATTTATCACCAGGAACCTCTGCATGAGTGTGAATATTTTTCTGTTAATACAAGTTATTTTGAATTATTCATAGTTCTGGTTGAAGATTATAGTGTTGCATGATGAAACACAAAAATTCTGTCTGTACAAAGTAATGACAAAAGCACATCTAGTTCAAATCACAACCTTTCATTTAAAATTTCCACTTAAATAAATGAGTATTAAATCACAATGTGAAGACAAATGAGGTGACTGATCTTATCACTCACTGATAAAAGTATTTTTATCTTTTAAATCTGTCATTTGTAGCATTTAACCACTGATAGAGAGCTGATGCAAGAGGATGAAATCTTTTGACTATTATACTTTATCAGCCGTCTCTTACGCGAATACAAATGACTCACCACAGGTTTTATGCTAATTTCTTCCCTCTAAGGTCCCAATCCATTCAGGCTGAACTGCACAGTTGCTTGGATTTACAAGTTTTTTTTATCTTTTTGACTCAGAGATAAACACAAACAAGCAGTAGTATAAATGAGGCTTTTGAAAACTACTATAGTATACAAATGAAGTCTGCTAGTGTCAAACGTTGAATCCAGGAACATCAGTATCAAACTGTATTCAGGACAGAAGTTACAACAGACGATGTCTCACGTTGTTGATCTTGAGTTTGCTCTTGGTCTTGTCTTGTTTCTGTAGGTGTCCAGACAGTTGGTAGAGGACGGCTCGGCTGCGGCGACGCTCCATGTTGAAGCCTGGAGGTCGGTTGACCTGGCGGATCTCCAACCCTGTTTCTTCATCTGAAAACAGAAAACACAAAACCAGAGAGACGTGAAATAATGAGACAGCTACAAATCAACAAACTACAGACGAAACATGTAGTTTAATTACTCAAAATAAACTTCTACTGTCGATACTAGAAGGTAAAAGTTGTATTAAACAACAAAAACTCTGTCACTCATAGTATCCCTGGGGTCTAATGTTACTCTATTATTTGCAGAATATTGTTTGTAAATAAATGGCAAAATATTTTTGCCTTGAGTCAATATTCACCACCTCTAACTCCTTGTAACACCTTTTTGTTTAAAAAAGAATTTTAAAAAATCTGATTCTATACACATTAATAATTTATATATCTGCTAGGCACAAATTCATTTTAATGAATAATTTTACAAAACTAGAAAACTATTAACAGAAAAACATACTGTACAACAACAACAACACTTCATACATTAATAATTTATCACCAACACATAATATGGAATAAGTTTAATGCAGTAGCACCTTCATACTTTTATGAATTAATTATGTTTTTATACTTGGAACATGTAACTTAAGTTAATTTTTAAAGTTTTAGCTTTGGCTAGATAGCTAGTTAGCTAACTTAGCTAGTTAGCTTAGGTTAGTTAGTTAGCATTAGCGGCTATTAGCGTTAGCGTCCATTAGCTTTAGCGGTTGTTAGCATTAGCAGCCGTTTACTTACCAATGTAACAGTAACCACTGCGACATCTGTGTCAAACTTCACCCTTTCAGCAGCAACAGGAAGCTTCGCAAACATAATATTTCTGTTTTATTTCTATCGCTTCTCTTCTTTGTAGATTAGCATGCTAACTAGCTAGCTAGCTAGTCCGAGCCAGCACCGCCCCGTTTCTCCCTGGTGACACAATTCGCCACAAGATGGAGAATAAACGTTACGAAAAGTGAACATTACTGTTATATTTAAACAGCTCTTAATGCTAACTAACATTGTGTTTGTAGCTTTGGTTTAGCAGCTATACGAGTTAAGTTACACGTTTTAGCGAGAAAGTTGTTACACAAAGCGACTTTACAGGTGGAAGTAAAGTCACACACCTGAAGCTAATTTAAAGGTTGGAGTTTTGTATCAACGTTAAACCAGGTTGACCTGCGGACTGGGGAGGGCGGGGATCGAACCCACAACCTTCAGATCTCTGGTAACAAACGCTACTTCCGGTTTCACAATAAAACTGATTCAAACTCCTTTTCAGCCACTGATTCCTGGTTACTTTTAGAAGCTGAGCGAGAATTTGCAACTTTAACAAACCATGAATAATATCTAATATAATTTAAATACAATATATTATGACAATTATAATATATTGTGGATGTTCATCTTTTATCAGCAAAACAACCCAGTGACTGGAGGGAGATTATCTGGGTTTGGTTTGTTTTGGTCTGACCCAGTTTGGGGTCTGGGTAGTTTGGAGGTTTGGTCAACACCTCAGCCTCTTTTATCACATTCCCTGAAGTGTTTCTGCAGTGCTGCAGGTGTGTGTTCAGTCAGAAACAATGTTTAGCTCGGCTATAAACACATTTTCCTTCTCTGATCTCCATTGGGGAAATACAGGAGTGCTCTCCAACTCCTTCAACGACTCACTTTTATGTTTGGTCCCCTGGAAATGTCAACATTTTGTTCTTTTTTTCTTTTTAATCCAAACAAGTAAACATACCCTCATAGATTGGTATTTTTGGACAAAACATGTCTTGCTGTGCATTGTAAGTTAGAGATGTAAATTGAACTGTAGCTGAATTGATTTGTTATGTAACACCTTTATTTGGGTTTAAAAAATAGAGTAGGGTTGTTTTTTTGGCAACTTCTGCTCCCAAACCTCCTTCATCTTATCACCAGAGAGATTTGTGCCCCAGCTGCAAAACCTTCACTGGATCATTTCATGTGAATTGTTGTGGACTTGACCGATGCTTCACTGTCACATTTCTTTCATGCTTTTCTCTCACCGGTGTCAGATTCATTGCCGTGGTCCAGGTCCTTATTTTCGGTGATGTCCTTATGTGAGACCAGGAACAGAACCACCTCGCTCTTCTCATTCTTTATGGGCACGATGTCCAACAGGCACCAGAACTTGGATCCTGTTTAAAGAGAAACAGATCAGAACATTGCAGCCTAAAGCTTTATCTGAAATAAACTATATTTTTTGACTGACACCACGCGTGTCAAACATGATTTAATATGACAACATCCTGCAGCAAATCGGTCTCACCGCACTTCTTGTACAGAACGATCTCGGTCTTGAACTCTCTGCGTTCATCCAGAGCTTTCTGCATCTGCGACGTGAGACGGTCGCTGGTTTCGCTGCCGTACAGGAAGTGACACGTGCAGCTCTTCTGCATCAGCTCGCCACGGGCGAAGCCGGTCAGCTCACAGAAACCATCGGAGCAGTAGACGATGGGGTAGAGGGACTGGACCTGGGCGTTCCCCAGGACGAAGTTACTGTCTGAGGAGACACGGAGAGAGAATTATTCAGAAAAACAACTATTTCTTATTAGATTTATACAAATATATTCTAGTGTAAACATAAAAAAATCTCACCAAATGTTAAAGAAACCAGAGTTAAAATCTGAACCCTCACTCTTCTTTGAAGAGGCCTCTCATCTTTATATCATGAACCTTTTTTCATTGTCTGATTTTCAGCAGCAGCAGCAGCTTATTTATTAAACATCTCACAAACAAACCTGACTTCACTTCACCACCGACGTGGAGCTCAGACCTGCCAGATCTAGATTATTATAAAAGTAATTTCTTAGAGTTCACAGCCTTGTTTCCGTACAGAATAGAAACAAATGAAACCTTGTACGATCATGTTTTTAGTCTCTTTTATGCTCATGTCACAACTAAAAACAAAAGCAATGAAGTGATGAAGACAGACGACATCTATTCCCAATTATTGATAAATATCAGGTGAAAATAAACTAAATAATTAGTTCAATCTATAATATATTTGCATTCGCAGCATCTGGTGAAATAAAGAGAAGATTGTGTTTTACAGCAACAACGATTAATTCATATTCTGAAATGTTAAAGTTTTATATAATCCTGCTTCACTAGAGCGTTTGATGGATGGATGTTACAGTTATAGATTTAATTTTTTGTCATCAAAGTTTCCAGTAACATTACTTGGATTTAACTTATTAAAAATTAAAATATTAAAAATGTAACTTGTGGTAAAGACATAAAAATATGTTGGTGTAAACTAATCACCAACCAGTCCATTTGTGGGTAATTAGTATATGTATAATGATCCATCAGTATGATTAATGATCCAATATTATTGGGGCAAAGTGAAAACATGGATCCACATTATCATATTTGAGTTAAGATTTACAAAAACCCTGTTTTAATATATAAAAATGTGAACTTAAAGTGTCTTGACACCGATGTAAACGACTTAATATCTATTTTTATTCTTTTTTTCAATCAGACGTCTTCAGGAGCTCAGATATGAGGCATAAAAACTGAGATCAAGATTAAACAATCATAACCCAAACTGTTGATAAAACATAAAACACGGAGCTGGACATGTTTGTAAATGTTTGTAAGAGGAAGCAGGAGCAGCTTTGACAAATGATTTGACGTGTTGAGTTATGAGAACAATCCTGCATAATTCATCATGAAACTGAGTTAAGTTCGACAGGTGACTCGCTCAGCTGAGGCTGTCGGTCCACTGGGATCATTAAAGAACGTACATAAATTAATGTGAAGGACCGAGGCCTCCTCCATTTGAGGAATGTGAACAATATGAGATGAGAGAGCAGGCGAGCGATTGAAGGAGCCGGAGAAATGCATCAGTCGAGGAGAGAGGGTGGTGATTTGCATGAAGACTAACTGGGGACGATGAAATTTAATAATTCATGTGTTAATAAACCACGTCCAGTGTAAACGATGTCGCTCAGATGAGACATAAACCGCCTGTGGTTGCAGAGACTCATCACACAAATCACACATTTACTCTGAGGTACAACAACGACAGAAATGAAGTAACAATGAGAAGGAATTTAATTTATAAACGTGACAACGTCTCATCACATGTTGAGTTTGTGATTCAGCTGGAGGTGGAGAGAGAGAGAGTCACAGGTTTTCACATCCGCTTTTTGCAGATGATGATGATGAATTCATCAATCTGCTCCGTCTAGATTCTCTCTCCTCTAACTGATGGAGATTAAATGAATGGATGGACGACATGGACGCTGTCAGAGCGTCTCAACGTGTTGAGCTTTTTGCAGCTCGTCCAAATTTACAGCTGTAACAATGATATCAATCCGCCGTGGGACTCGAAACCCAACAGGTGTGAGGAGGCGTCGCTGCTAAAACAAAACCCAAGATGGATTCAGAGTGACAGCATCAACAACCATGTTGCCTCCTTGTTGTGTGTTTTATTTTTACTTCTAACCAGGTGTGTTAAATTGACATAAAAAAAAAAAAAAAAAACTGCTGTAGCAACATCTGCTCACTAAAGCTGCTCAGTGAAACTTCAAACAGAAGAAGAAAGCAGCTGGTTATTTTCAGTGTGTCAGATTATAACAAGATTTGATGAATCACCTCTTCCAGAACAAATAGACTTGTACTTTTCATATGATTAAGTGATATAATAGAGGAATATATCAAATCTAAAATAGCAGCAGTAACAGGTGCGGATATAGAATTTGATTGTTAAAGCAATGAAAAAAAAAAAATGCTTTTTACAAGGTTCTGGACTCTGTGCTGCAGGGATTAGCTCTCACTCAGCTGCGTGATTGTGTTGCACAGGGTCAAGGAGGTCAGTTCCTTCCACATCAAACTGGGAAAACCATCTCTTTATTGACCTGACTTTGTGCACGAGGGCGTTTTCATGTGGAAAGAGGAAATGGCCTGTTGGTAGTGAACAATGTGTTCAACCAGTTTAACCAGTTTAATGTGAAGATGCCCTGAAAACATTTATGAATGAATTGATATAAAATATATTATGTGAATCCCATTAAACCAATGTATTCATACATGTATGCTGCACCACATGTATGTGCACATACTGTGAATGAACATATTTATTAAGTAACCTGTGTCACGTCTTTGTAGATGGATGTGTTCAGTATGCAAACACACACACACACACACACACACACACCGAAGATGTGATGTGGTTACAGATCAACATTTCCTGTCTTCCATCATTTCCACTCTACTCCAGTGTTGCAGCATTTCCTTATTTTCCTGTGTTTATTTTCTGCACGTTCCCCCGGCCCTAGTGAGGCTTGTCACATCTATGCTACGATCCAGGTGTAATAACCCGTGAGTTGAACTACAGAACCACTCAGACTCAGCCCCTCCCTCCCACCGAGCAGCTCAGGGATCCCTGATAAACCCTGCTGCTGATAACAGCGACATCGACAGAACGCCACAATACATCCACAAGCCTGGTGCACACGGGACGTTGGTTTAAAGCCCTTTTCAAGACCTCTGCTATGATTTACATCCCATTTCAAGAAGCTTAAAGCTGAATTTGAACACTGTGCTCACATAAAACTGATTCATTATCAGTCAGATTAATGACAAATGAAGGAACTCATGCAAAAAAAAGTTTTATAATGTCATAAAAAAGTCTACCATCTTTGTTTTGTGCATCCGGCATCATGTCGGAATAAATTTATTATGTGATGAATAAATACGTGAGTGTCATTGGGAAAGTCAGCGCAGATGAAATATTGATGAATTTTTCAACACGTGGTGCAGATGCTTCTGTGACTAAACAACAAAATAAATAAGTAAACAAAGACGGAAGAAAAAAACAACAAAACAAAACAAAAAAACTAATTTAACTCTGAGGAAATCCTGATTAATTTCCTCTGGAGTGAGATGGACCTTCACCTCAGTGGAGACTGTGATTGGTTTCTGTTCAGTGAAAATTAAATCAAGTTTGTGTCATTTTGTAGCTGGAAAAAACATCTGCAAACATCATAAGATTACTTCTTTTTTTACACCAAATGACAGTGAAAGAGTTGTTGAAGTGCAAATGTGTGTTTTACTTAATAATTTTAACATTCAAACATAAAGTAATTTAATGCATCTTCAGCCATTTAACTCTTTCCTTCCAACTTAAAATAAGACAGGAAGTGGTGCACAGGATGCTAACATTAGCATTAGCTAGCGCCTCATACTTCAAACGTACATGATCGCGATGCACAGCTAACGGCTAACGGCTAACGTCAAACAAGGTAAAACAAATAGCTCCATCAAAGACTCAGACTGCACAAAAATCGCACCATTATAGATGCAAATGAAAAATACATTAATGTGTTTATATTATAACAATATATTGAACAGTAACATCTCTATCACATTTTCTCCCCAAAAAAGTCAACTGTCACAAATCTTTGCACATATATTATAAAAAAAAAAATAGATTGAGATCTGATGCACTTTTTCAAAATAAAATCATTTGATCATGTTTCCGTCGTGTGTCCAACACTGACAAGTGGACGTTGGATCATTTGATCATGTGTCTTCTAAACTTTAACTGAAAACACGTCTTCACTCTGCATCAGCTTCAGAAGTCGACGGCCGTCGGCTTCATTTGTCTCGGTTCAGATCCCATCGCAGCTACAGTTCGACTGTCGACACACGAACATCTTCAACGTGACAAAATAAAAGACTGAAACGAATTTATCCACCTGAGTTGACGGGAGACGATAAAACACCATCTATCTACAGTTTTAAATGTTTTTTTTAATTTGTTTAATTAGAAATGGTAACCTTTGTCTTTATGAATATGGATGAGGTGGACTGAGACATCTCTGGGTTATAGAGGGGCTCTAACAGAAGCTTTTTTTCTGCTCAGTAACAAGAAAGAAAACCAGAGGATTTCCCAGGAGTCTCCCTGGTTATCGTGCTGCATTAATGTTGTATAGGAAAGATGGAAGATCTCAGCGCCTGACCTGAAAATACTGTTCAGCTCAGCTGGCTTTTAGTGCTTGCTATCATTCACAATGAACACGTCCTGCGCTGTTTTTCTCATTATTGCTTTTAGTCATTAGTTTGATGAAATACTTTAAAATGGCGTCACAAATCTTTCCTGGTCCATTCTCCTTCCTGTGTCAAAACTGTTGGGTTTTTTTTTTCTTTTTCAACTAATACAAACAATTTTGTCGTCTCCGTCTCCCATCTTCTTTTTTGGCAGCGCCCCATAGACATCCATGTACAATTTTTACAGTTATATGGTTTGAGAGGAGCCTCATTAAAATTCCCCTACTGAGTTTTTTACCACAGGCCTGCCAGAGGTTGGGAACATGAGCAAAATCACAAATGAAGAGCTCAACACGAGCAACGTTCAAAATAAGATTGTCTGAGCGTGAAGACGACGTGCTGCTCAGGATTTTTTACTCAGAAATAGTTGTAGTTGTTGGTTCGCAGTGAGGGTCAAACGAAAACGTCACGTGAAATCATCAGGTATCAAGAGATTGAAACGTTTATGGAGAAACTACAAAGACAGACTTTTGTTTTGGAGTCAGAGCTTTTCAAGTGGCCATAGATTCTTGCCAAGAGAAGAAACTGTCTGTTTTTTAATGTGAGAAACACTTACAGAAGCTCTTGACGGCAAAAAGCTCTGCAGTGGTAAAGTGCTCGGGGCACGTGAGACCCCGGGGGCTCGGACACTGTCAGACTCGTCTTTCCTGTCAAGACTTTCCAGTGTCGTGAAGAGGTTGTTTGTGCCTGTGGGCTGATAAAAGGAGACAGTGATTCATGTCTTGAAAAAAAGAGAAAAAAAAAAAAAGCAGACGAGAGGTTGATCTCCAACCATCAGGGCGTCTCGAGAAAGCTCGGTCCAAGATGCTGGAAAAGACGACAGACGTGACCGACTCTTCAGATTCAAGAGAGCAAAGAGCGTTGAAACAGAGAATCAGCTCTTTACTCATGCAGTAATAAGGAAGCTGAGGCTTGTGGGAGTTTGGTTTTCCACTATGAGCTCAGTGAGTCCCTGGGGTCATGGTATGGACGGGGGGTGCCACAGGGATAGATGTGATGCTGGAGCTGCTGCTCGAGGCCTTTTGATCCTTATGTAATCAAAGCCAGAGCTGAGTGTGCAGAAAATAGAAATGAAATGCATTCTGGGTGTCTAATAAGATTTGTCTTTACACACAGATGCATTAATATCTCATTTACTAAAAAGTCCTGGAGGAGTTTTGTGCATCAGGTGGAAGCTTCTCAAAGCTCCTGCAACGCAGTTGGAAACACGATCTCTTCCTCTTTCAGATGAGAAGCGATCTGATCGCTGTTGACACTAAATGAAAATTTCTAATTGAATCAGCGCTATCTCATAAAACTCCACCTGCAGGGGGGAGGCTCAGACAGAAAACCCACATACCTACACCCCCTCTAAACATGTGACACTTTGCTGCTACTATAATATCGTCAAATTAAATTTCGGCGACTGTAATTTACAGCTGTGATGCAGGAAACAAACACATCTCTGCATCCGTCTGTGTCACAGTCTCGCCTTCAGAACTGTTATGTAACCGTGTTAAGCTATAATAACCACAGTTTGCATATTGATTGACTGTGATTTCTCGGTGATGTAATGCACAATATGATGTGTGACATTAAGTTGGATTCAGCTCAGATTATATGAAGAAGCTGCTGCTTTTGTAGCTGAAAGTTGAACAGAAACTCTGCGGTTTGTTTGTTGTGTTTGTTGTGAGGAACATGAAGGGTTTGTATCTTTGAACCTGCAACAGCAAAGATCGAACCAACACATTGAACCAAAGCTCAACCTTTTGAATTGATTGAAGGCTGCAAGAGAGAGAAAAAAAGCCTCTGAACGATAATTAATGCACTGACTCGTGGTGTTAAATAACACTGTACATTGACAGTCAGTGCAACATATTATCACCATAGATACAGACAGGAAAGCATTCATTTTCGTTAGTAAAGGTAAATATGTTTTTCACATCTGCAAAAACCAGTAAAAATATCCATTTTTCAACTGGGAGCTGTGGAAGCTGCCTCATGAATTCATGTGTTCAACATTAGTATTCAGTCATAATTCATTCATAAATTCAAGCAGCAGCAGCTTTTGGCCTCAGACCTCATTAAACACCTCACAGGTAATTTAATCACTTTGTGTTTTCTGAGTTTTTATGGTAATAAACTGGTTGCGCACCATGAAATTACTCACACAAAACAATTGCACTTACGAGTCCCATCGAAACGAGTAGCGATGGTGTCCAGGAAGGTGTTCTGAGGCGCGATCAGTCCCCGCATCACCGGCATCCGAGAGCGGGTCGAGCCGCGTCTCTCCCGGCGGTCCGAGCCATGGCTCTCCCCGGGGGTGGTCACGAAGCCCGGTAAGAACCTGGACGTGGCCCCCGGCGCTCCTCCTAACCCCTGGAGGAGGGAGCCGAGCCGAGACACCCTGGACTCCACGGTCCAAAGCTGAGCGACGAGGTGGAGGAGGAGAGAGGAGCCGCTGGAGGACGGAGGGATGGAGGGAAACCACAGCGAGGATGGTCACATTTACGCACGGGTGTAGGCTGCTGCAATGCAATCCCTCTCTCCTCCTCCCCCTTTCTCTCTCTCTTCCTCTCTTCCTCTCTTACACAAACACTTTTTCCCCTCTCCAAACATTTTCCCGCTCCAGCAGTGAAGCCTGAACAACCTTTTCCATCCGTTTTTTTCCCCCTTTTTTTCTTTTCTTTTTTTAAAATTCCCCCTCATCCGACGCATCTAATTCTGTCCATCTCTTTGAAATTCTCTCCTCACCTCTCATCCTTTGATGTGATGATGGATGTCTGTTTAAAGCGGGTGAAATGAAAGTGATACATTGTCTTTATTCGAGCTCATTGCTCATGAATTGATTGAATATTTCCTGCAGGGTTTGTCTGACACGTTTCACACTTTAAGATGCAAAAAAAAAAAAAAAAAAAAAAAAGGAGGGAATGAATAATTTAGTCATGATGGACAAAAGATTCAAACTGTGATGAATATTTCATCCTGGTGACATGATAGTCATTGTGTGTGTGTGTGTGTGTGTGTGTGTGTGTGTGTGTGTGTGTGCATATGAAAAATTTTCACGTTACATTTGATTCCACATATAACAAACATGTGAGAAATAAAAGGTTTTGCTGCATATTCTCCCAGTCTGAGCACTGGTTTCCCATGGGTGCTGTCCTGCAGCCCATGTATGCAGCTGAGGTTAATTGGAGCCTATAACCAGCGTGTAGGTGTGAGTGTGAGTCTGGATGGTTGGATGTCAATATGTGATTACACAGCTACAAATAGAAAAAGCAGGAACACACTTTGCTAAAAGGAGGCGAGCTCTGACCGCGGGCGTCAAAATGTCCTTTCTCCTGATGTTATTACATCTAAAGAAGAATGGGTTTGTAACACAATATCTCAACAACACCAGGAGGCAAGTCTTGGAAATTTGGCACAAATCTTCACCTGAACTAAAGGATGAACAGGATGAACAGATTTAACCTCATGAAATCAATATCTCACTATAGTTTTGCATTAAACTGATTTGATTTTGTTAATCAAATGTCAAAGGTCGTGTGTTTGGGGCCGTAGCTTATTGATCTGAGCAGTGGACTAGTTGGTGGAGGCTTCAGTGAGGCAGTGATTCTTGTTTTCTTTTTAAATTCAAGCAGCAGCTCGTCTCCCCGTGGGACTGAAGACATCTGAGTGTTTTAAAACAAAAAGCTTCGTTTATAAAACTAATGACAGAAATAAGCACCTGTAGCATTAAGTTCTGGTTTAGTAAGTCTCAATTCAAAGTCTAAACGTTGTTCTTCACTTGAAAAACAATGTTTTTTTTTTTACCACATGAGAGTTTTTATATCAAAACATAGTTGATCATTTTAACATTTATTGCACCTAAACACAAAATTTTACTGTTGTTTTTGTGATATTTACCATCATTTTTTATCTAAATCTCTCACAGTTTCTGGTTATTTATTATTAGTATTTAGAGAGTCAGAGAAGCTGATGTGTAAACAGCTGCAGCATGAAACTGTCAATCAGATGAGGAGGAGTGGAGGGTGGAGGAGGGTGGAGGAAGGTGGAGGCTGTGCTGCTGCAGCAGAAGAAAAATTACTCTAACCCGGTCACGATGTCGTGATAAATGAATTGATGCAGTTGGTTTTTAAAAGATGAAACATGAAGCTCATGATGTTTCACTGATTCTCGTCACAAACACACTGAGTCGTATTAGTTTGGAAACGGCGCCATCTACAGGAGACGGAGCCGAAATGAAGCAACAGATTCAGTTTTATATCAAATTAAATTAACATCTTGTTTTTTTTTAATGAACTTTACCTAAGTTACTGATTAAGGGAACACGTCCATGTTTTCTGGTGATGACACAACAAAATAAATTCAGTTAAATTCAAGGTTTTATCTTCTTCTTCCTTTTTTGTTGTTGTTATTACTTTTGTTGCTGTTGTTTTTGTTGTTGTTGTTTTTGTTGTTGTTGCTGTTGTTGTTGTTGTTGTTGTTGATGTTGTTGTTGCTGTTGTTGTTAATGTTGTTGTTGTTGCTGTTGTTGTCACTGTTGCTGTTGTTGTTAATGTTGTTGCTGCTGTTGTTGTTGTTGTTGTTGTTGTTGTTGTTGTTACTGTTGTTGTTGTTGTTGTTGTTGTTGCTGTTGTTGTTGATGTTGTTGCTGTTGTTGTTGTTGTTACTGTTGCTGTTGTTGTTGTTGCTGTTGCTGTTGCTGTTGCTGTTGCTGTTGCTGTTGCTGTTGCTGTTGCTGTTGCTGTTGCTGTTGCTGTTGCTGTTGTTGTTGTTGTTGCTGTTATAATACCAACAAAACCAACTAATAACAACGATCATCTGTAGTTTTCATTCTGGTTATTTGTATTTTAACAGTGTTTGACCATATTTATAAATTAACTTTGATAAATAAACTATCATATAAACTTTATTTTAGGAGACTGTGTTTTAATTATATATATATGATATATATATATATGATATCTGGTTTATACTAAAGTGTTTAATTTGTCTAATCTGTGAGAAATTCATCGTCGACCGCTGAAGTGTTTCATTCTCCAACAGAAACTGTTCACAGATTATAAACAGACCTCAGTTCAACATGTGAGGTTGAAATTTTCTCTGGTGAGAGTGAAAACAAAACATGAGGCAGGAAACTCAACCACCGATAAACCACAACTGATCTGACAAAATCTGAAACATGATGACAAACTGATGTTCCTGTTTAAGTTTAAAGTGAATAAAGTTTTAATAAACACTCAGAGACAGATGACATCATCAAACATCTTGAATATCTAGAAATGATGCTCAGCTGGTTTAAGTTGGTATTGTTTTATATTTATTTTCTATTTTATTCCTTTAATAACTATTTTGTATTTTATATAAATGTCCAGCAGGTGTCAGTGCAGGACAAGTCACAGCTTCATCATCATCATCATCATCATCATCATCATCTCCAGAGTGATGTAATGTAGTGAAGCATCAATGAAACAACACGTCTTCATATGTTCACAGCTGCTTTTTAATTTTTTATTGTAGCTTTAATTATCAGTAAATCACAGACTGAACAATAATTAAGAGTCTAGTTTAAGGCTGAAAACAAAAGAAAAAAAAAAACAGACTCGTGGTTATTTGTGACTTTTGAATCGATATAATCTCAATATAAATAATCTTTAAAAAGTTTTGAATTTGTTGCATTAAAGATTAAAGTTATGTATCTGTCATTTATTCATCAGGATTTATCTCACACTGTCATACACACAGAATACATCAATAAAACATGCATTCCTGCGTTATACAGACGGTTTTAGATATATAATGAATAAATAATGATTGTATGATATATATATATATATATATATATATATATATATACAAACACACATATATAATGAAAACAGATTATATTAAATAATTTGTGACTAAAGATGTATAATATATAAAATATAATATAATATATAAAATGATTTAATATATGTTTTAATGTGATTCTCTCAGCTGTGTTTATGTGATAAACTTCCATATTTCCGACAGTTGTGAACGTGTCACTTTGCAGCTCGTGAGCTCGGCGCGTGTGTTGCAGGTGTGAACGCGTGAACATGTATGTTACTATTAACTCATCTCATCGCCGTTTCCTCTGTTTCTTTATCTGCTTTTTTTTTTTATCTTTTAATTAAAGTCCACGTTGATTCCACACGCGCTGCGGATTAGAACGTAAACGTAAACGTTCTGGAGGGCACGCGCTGCATCGGATTGGACGAGCATCTGGTGCGCGTCTCCGCTTCTTCTGCTGCTCCGAACGTTCGAAGCGTATGTGCGTGCGCACGTGTGAGTGAGCTGGACTCTCTCTCTCTCTCTCTCTCTCTCTCGCTCAACATTCGAAACGTGCGTGTGTTACGTGCATACGTGCGTGTGCGTGTAGGACCGGGACGACCGGAGTCGAGCGCGCACCTCAGCGTCTCTGCTCCGTCGTCTTCCTCGTCCCCGTCACTGAAAAAAAAAAAAAAAAACCTCCTGATGATTAAATAACAAACACAACAATGGGCGGATCGGACGCGTGGCAAATGTTTAATTAATTTTTAGTTAAAAAAAAAAAAAAAAAACCTGTCGCTATTTATTTTTATTTTTATTTTTAATTAAAAAAATGGCGACCGGAGCAGGCTGGCAGCCTCCGTACAACACCTCGACCACTAACACCAAATATACACCGACTACAACGTCCGGGATGTTTTACGACGGGACTTTAACGCTGGAATATTCTCAAGATCTTCATCTGAAGATGAGTAAGAAGATAGCGCAGCTCACCAAGGTGTGTGTCTGCATGTTTACATGTTTATGTGTGTGTGTGTCAGATGAATGGAGTCATGTAGTAGTAAACTGAGATGACATGTTATTTGTAAACATGATGCTGATATGTTTATATTTAATTGAATTGAGTTGAATTTATTAGTGTGTTTTTTTTCTATCAGATTTAAATACGTGCTTTTATTTTGTAGGAGTCATTTCTATGTGTTTAAATATTAATTTCAAATCTCACCATCATATTTCTGCATCTTTACATTACAAACTATGACTGTGCTGTATTTCTCTTCCAGCTCTGATCTTTGTAAACACCCTGAGTGTGTGCACCTCCACCCCATCATGAGCAGAGAGGGGGGGAAGTTATGTAATGTTGGAGGGTTTGCAGAGGTTTGGACCATCCACCTTTAATAGTATACATCTCTGTGGTAGTAGTAGATTTAAGGTGGCAGCGTTGGTTGGATGAGGGTTGGGTTGTTTTTCCACATCCAGATGTGAATATGAGCCGACACGTCTCTACTCAGCTGTAAATGTAACAGCAGGAGCTGCAGAGAGAGATTGGAAACGTGGATGATCTGGATTAACACTGATTATAATGGTGGATAAATAACAGACTTAACTCTGTCTGTTGTAGAAATAGAGTGACAGGAGGTCAGAGGTCAGAGGTGACGGCTGCAACAACAGGTTGTTTGTAGTTAAAAGTTAAAATTAAAATGCGTCGTCATGTTTGTGTAACAGATGTCATCTCAGGTGATATTATTATGTTTTATTCTCGAGGCTCCAGATGTATCCAGATGTCTTTGCTTTTTAAAAATTGAGAGTGTTATTGCAGATTTTAAGCCTCAAGGTTTTTTTATCTGCAGGCTGCTGCTCTGTTTGTTAGTCATGTCCATGTGCTGCTGCTCTCTCTCTCTCTCTCTGTCTCTGTCTCTGTTCGGGTGATCATTTTATCATTTTATCATTTTATTATTTCATCATTTTTGCATAAACTAAATCCAGGTTCTTTGTTGTAGCTGTTTTGTGTTTCAGTCATTTTGTTTCCTCTGTGAACAGTCAGGCAGGTGAAGTGAAGCTGTTGTCGGATCTTATTGTTACTGTCAAAGCAGCTCTGATTTTTTTATTTATTTATTTTTTTTAGGTGAAGCAGGAAAATAAGGATGAAACATTAAATATGAAACATGAAACACGTCCAGAGTCCAGTTTACTGTCGTATAAGAACAAAGAAAATTATAAAACTGATTCATTAACTCGTCTCTGCAGCTTTAAACCACCTGGACTAAAGTTAAATAAAACATTTGAGGTTTGTGCTTCTGTTCTGTTGCATTGTTTTGAAGATATTTGATATTAAAGAAGCAGCGATACATCGGTCAGATATCGGTATCAGACGATATTTGAGTGAATGAGATTGAATTCTCTGATATTTCTGGCTCAGATTCAGACAAAGCAACTTATTGAAGGTTGTTTTGTTTGTTCTCAGCTTTGTGATGATTAGAGCTGAATTAGTTTGTTTCTCTGTGGAATAAAAACCAACAAAACATAAGAAATTCACCAAAAAAGTCTAAATCGAAGCTTCTCTGGTTAATAAAATACCAGCGAAGTAGAAGAAAACATATTAAACTGATGTTAAAAGTTAGTCGTGTTGATTTGTAGTTTAAATGTCCGATTGTTGTCGAGTCGTCTGTTTTTTCATCAGACTGACACATCGGAGGTCAAAGGACGAGACGAGAAGCTTTAAAGATTGAATCATCTCGTCTGAGATCTTCGCTCCAGGAATAATTTATGAGAAAGTCGTGAAAACGCCAGCGAGGACTGACGGCCACATTATGAGGACGACCTGCTACCATCAAACTGAGCGTTTTAGTTGATGTTTTTTATCTTTTAGTCGTAAATAAACATTTATCGGATCTTTATTTAACAGAACCTCGTATCATTTCCTATTTTATTCATATTTATTGACATTTAACCTTCAGTTGAGTCAATTTAAAACTCGAATGTTTCAACGCTGCGGAGACATCTGAGCTCAGTGTTGTTACCGACGGGGTTTTCAGAGATGAGATGTGGTCGTAGAGCAGCCGCAGGCTCCTCACATCTCTGGAAATGTCAGAAGAGTCTTTAAAAGTTTATGAGGACGAGGATTGAGGCCTGAAGTCGGAGCTGGATCATTGTGGTTTTGGTTGTTTTGTCTGCATTTGAGATCGTTCACGGTTTGAGAAACTAGATCCAGAGTTTCTGGAGGAAACTGGATGAAAAGATGCTCGAATCACAGAAACACTGTTTTCACCTGCAGAGCGACTGTGTGTGTGTGTGTGTGTGTGTGTGTGATGCATCACATGATGGTGATGTGGTGTAGTGATGCTCAGGGAGGAAGGTGTGTGTGTGTGTGTGTGTCCTTGGAGCATTAGTGAAACAGAGGAAGAAGGAACAGATGCAAAGTGTTTCTGTTTTTTTTCTTTTCTTCTTTTTTAAATGTCGACAAGAAAGGGCAAAGAAAACACATCGTGTTCTTCATGTGATGAAGGAAAACGTCAAGAACACGACACGTCTGAGACCGAGGCTTTTATTAATCCTTTAATTAAAGAATATGATGCTAATCCTCCAGACGTCGGTGACCTTTATTCTGAAACTCAGTCGATTCACGTCGAATCGTCGTTTCTCCTCAGTGACGTTGTCATTTTCACCATCAGACCTCGTTTATCCTCCTCTGAGCAGCTTCACGTCTGAGGCCTCGGCTCGAAATCTTTAGTGTTTTATTGATTTTTTTCTAATGAAAGAAAGAAAAAAAACAAAGGTTAGTTTAAGTCACAGAGGTTTTAAATGAAAACATAATAAATCCACTTGTTGTTGGTTCATGAAGAAGTTTTATTTCACTCTGACTCGTCTTATCATCATGTTCTGACAACGTCGATTATTTAAAATCGTTAGTTAAAAGATGTATTTTCACTTTAATAGTTCTCTCATTTCTATTTGATCCAGACTGGATTTTTTTTGGTCGTTTTATGTTATTTACACTTCTACAACTGTTTGTCTGATTTATTTTCTAGAAAACGTTCTCAGACCTGCAGGTTTCTGAGTTTTTTTCAGTCTCCTTCTCCTCAAAAGACGAACGTCAGATCAGACTTAGCGTCAGCATGAAAATCTCAGCGTCATAATTATCTTTTGATGAAACTCCTTCACTGACCAGTTGATCTGTGATGATCGATACAGACGAGTTTGATTAAAGGAGCAGAATCGATCTTCGTATCGACGTGGAGCTCGATTGTCTCTGATGATGATTAATGAGATCGTTCTTGGATGTTTTAATGATTTGTCTTTCACTGCAACAGGAATAAAATGATTTTTTTTTCATCATATATGAATATATGCTGCGATATAAGACATATAAGATGGATAATTAATTAAATCTGTTATATTATAGCAGTATATTTACACACAACAGCGTCTCAGCGTGTGTGCGATGATTTATTGGATCCATTCGAAGCTGGAAACTGTTTTTCAGTCTGTTTTCTCCTGGTGAAGCGTCTTGAGCTGCAGTGAAAAGAAGCAGCCTGTGGAAAATTGTATGTTTAGTGGGGAAAGGATAGATAACGCTGCCTCTTCTCAGGCCTGTAGAGGTTTGTCAGCAGTAACAGGGACGACGCAGCACAAAGGAGATCCAGGATATCTCACCGCTGTTTCTCCTTCTCTGAATAACTGAGTGTAACCGTGTCGCCTCAGGCTGCTTTGTTGCCTTCAGGCTCAGTTTGATTGGAGCCTCAGGCCTGAAAACTTTTCACATCCAAAAGGAAAAACAGGACGGACACATATTTATACGTTTGCACAAATACGATGTTTCAGAATCTGCAGCTTTTTTTCACGAGATTTTAACAAAACAGGTTCGTGATTAACAACAAAACAATGTTCACAAATAGTAACCTGAGGTTTTTTTTTTTTATTCCAGAGAGACACAAAGGAGAAAAGAGGAGGAGCAGAGGAGCTAAAAAAAAAAAAAAATGGGAGGGATAAAAAAGAGAGATGAAACGCAGCAGGAACACCAGCATCATTAAAATAATCATGTATAATTGAAGCAACATTTCCACGGATGAGTCGCTGTAGGGAATCAAAGACTCGCACTCGAGAAACAGAAAGTTAAAATCTCACCTCTCACTGTCGAAGTGAAACAACCAGAGATGTTGAGATGTTAAATAAAACACGTTGAAACTAACAGGTTAAAGAAAATCAGTCCGATTGACTGATATTTACCCCCTCGAGATATTTTACGTTGGTTGAAGTAATATCCAGTTTGACCGTCTTTTGTTTTTACAACCAAATAGTTAACAATGAAGGTAAATGGGGCAGTCAGCCAAACGTATCTAAATCATCATTTTTTAACCACTAATAAAGCTCAAAATATCACTTCACTTCAGCAGTAGCATGAATAGGGTCCCTACACATAAACTGAAGTACTGATAACTTAGTAAGTGAACACAGAGTTTATTAAAAACACTGTTTTACAAGACTTAACCTACGTATTGTTTTATAAAAACTAGTGATGAAGGTTGTTCCGCATCATGTGTGAGGAGCAGAAATAAACACTTTAGACTTGACGAAATATTAAACTATTTTGATTTATTTTTACTTATGAAGTGAATAAGCTACAAGCAAAAACAAAAATGATGCTTTTTTATTTATTCTTTAAATTTTAACAGAAGAAACAAACGTACCTCAGCTTTTCACTGATGTTTCGTTTATTTTGTTTTATAAATGTTTAATGATTAATAACCACCATTTCTCTTTCGTGGGTCTGATCTAGAAACAGTTAATAAGAAACGTCGTCGTCTGATTCTCGTCTCGTTTCGTCTCCAGGTGATTTACGCTCTCAACACCAAGAACGACGAACACGAGGAAGAGATCGAGTCTCTGAAAGAAGCTCATGAAGACGAGGTGAGAACGTCACAACGTTAAAAAGATCCTTCACACTTTAGTTACATTTTAACGTTACATTAATGTTTTAATGTTGATAAGTTACATTTAAGTGTTAAATTATTATTGTTATTGTCCTGAGATGTAGATGAATTCAAATTTAATTAAAAAAAGCATTTTCTATTAAAATTTTGAATAAATTTAGGCAAGATTTATCATAAATATTTCCAAAATAAAGTAGGACAAATTATGTAAAAAATGTCAAATAATAATAGACTCATTTTTTTTTTTACATTTAACGATCATTTAGTCTGAATAAAAAATAATTAATGTCTCAATTTGTTGCTGTTAAATCCTTAATGCTTCTTCACGTAGATATAAAAGTGTTTTATATCTTTAACAGACGATGAACAGAAGTTTCATAAAAGATATTTTTATGATCATTTTGCTCAACGATCCCTTAAAGGTGTTGAATTAGTGTTTAATCTACGAGACTGTGAAGGTCAGAACATCGTCACATCGTTTTTCTTTGAAACAAATGTTTTTATCTTCTCGTTTATTCAGATGTTTCCTTTAATTCGTCACCTGTTGAACACGACGTCGTCTTCAACAAACACAAACTGATTCTCCAACAGTTTTTAAACGAACGCACGGTTGATTTTCTCGACTGGTTCTTCAGTTCATTTGAGGACGAAACCTCAATGGTTGATATGAAAACGGTTTAAATGTTGTTTGAAGTCGTTAATTAAATTAGTTTTGCTTTCAAGTGTTACATTTTCAAAGCGGGACTTTTCTTTTCCTGCCAAGAAACATTTCTTGGAGGCGTCTGTCAGTGTTTTTATTTATTTCCACATTTTATTCCCTTTAGTTCTTATTTCCATCTTGTCACTAATTTATTCTAGTTTTTTTATTTCTTTTTAAAACGGCTGCTTGTCTTGTTTCAGGTCCAACACATCGTGACAGAAACTAGGGATAAGATCATGCAGTACAAGAGCAAGATGGCGGACGAGGCGGACCTGAGGCGGCGGCTGGCGAGTCTGGAGGAATCTGTCGAACTCCACGAGCACATGAAGAGACAGGTGGTTCACCGCTGCCGGCGCCACCGCGGTTTATTCTGTTTGTTTCCACCGGACGCTGATTAAAACATAAAAACATCACAGACGTTTTGTTCTTGTAATCTGAAGCGAATGAACATAGACGTCGTAGATGTAACAACATTAAAACGTCAGTGATTTAATATCGTTTGATACGTTTGTTGTGATGTTTTGTCGCTGTCAGGCTTTAGCTGAGTTTGAGATGTACAGACAGAGGATGGAGGATTCGCAGCTCTGCACCGAGGCCCAGCACACGCAGAGAGTGGTTTCTATGAGCAGAGAGGTGAGACGTTACACACACACACACACACACACACACACACACACACACGTATATAATAACACATCATCTTGTAGAAACTGCAGGATGCAGATGCAACGTGAATCCCAGACACAGATTTATTCTCATTAAACATTAAAGATGAAAACAAACAGCTCAGGTTTCTGTTACGTTGTAAAAGTGAACTCTTCTTTGTCACTTTAACTTGACTCAACATCAGAAACAGCGTCAGTGGTTTGATCTTCATGTCAGGTTTGATCTCGTCTTCTTTTTTTTTTTTTTGTGACCTTTCCTTCAAAGACTCTGCAGGTAAAAACTGTAGCTTTGTTTTTATTAGTTTGCGCTTTTATTGTGAAGGGACAGCTACAGTTTTTTTTTTTTTTTACAATAAATGATGATTTACACAAGCAACATGTTGTGTGAAGATGTGATCACATGTATCATGTTTTATCATGTCATGTCACGTCATCCATCCAGTCACTTCGTCTTCTCGTCGACCGTCGCGTAGCATCACATCTCATGCTGCCATTTTTATATATTTTCTCAACCTGTCAGTCAGATTTTTATTTTAATTTTATTTTTGATGCAACAACAAACACGGACAAGTTTCCTCGTAGTGAACGTTTGCTGACGGCATGTGGCGCTAGCGTTGTTTTACAGCTGAACTCAGGGATAAAACGACGTGACGTCATCTTAAATCAGTCAACGTCACTTTTGACGTCATTTCCTGTGACGCCAGCGGTCGGCGGCGGCGGTACCTCAGCTTTGAGATTAGAGATTAGATCAGATATAAAAACACATAAACAAATTAAAACAGAATAGAAAATGTTTCGTGGTCTCAATAGGTGGAGGAGATGCGTCGGGATTTTGAGGAGAAGCTGCGGGCGTTCAGCCAGGCTCAGGCCCAGTTTGAGTCGGAAAAACGGCGAGCGCTGGAGGAGCTGAGGGCAACCCACCGCCAGGAGGTGGAGGAACTCCTCAAAAACCAACAGAACCAGAGCGCCTCCTCCACTGAAGACCAGGAGAAACTGGCCACGCTCCATAGACAAGAGGTGGGCAGGAAGATAAAGAGAAAGATAGATGTGGAAGGATTGAAGTTTACACAGCAAGTTACTTGATGGGGTAATTGCTGTATCAGAGGTTTAGTAAGTATTTCAGTTTTTGGCATGAAAACTGAAAAGCTGTTTTGCTGGCGCACTTGGCCCGAAGTATAAATATATAAACCTAAAGTGGCTCTAATCTGGTCATGGACCTTTGTTGCATGTCATCCCCTTATTTTTCTCCCATTTTTCCTTTTTTCCTCAACTATTTACTGTCTAATTTAACAGACTTTAAAGTAGATAAAGCAGAAAAAGAAAATGCTTTTTAGAAATAATGACTAACGTTCAAAACTGAAGAAAAACAAAACAAAGAAAGACCTGTTCTCCTTCTCTCTGTGTAGGTGGAGGCGTTGATGGAGCGGGTGGAGGAGCTTACAAAGGATAAAGTCCGACTGGTGGAGGAGTACGAGGCCAAGCTGGCTAAAGCTCAGGAGTATTATGAGAGAGAGCTGGAGGCGATGAGGAGGACGCACCAGCTCACTACTGAGAACCTGCTGGCCTGGAAACGGACCGAGGTAACGTCATTGTCATTTTTATCCACTTTATAGAAGCTGGGATACGTTGACACACGTCGTCGTTTTCTGCTCGTGTTCAGGTCGAGCTGCGTAAAGAGTTTCAGGCCCAGGAAGCAGCGCTGCAGCGATCTCTGTCCAAACTGAGGAGCGAACTCCAGAAAGCTCAAGAGGAGGCGAGAGAAAACCGAGACAAGACCAACAGACTCCAGACGTCACTGGCCAACGCAGAGGGAACCATCAAGGTGTCTGTTCCTTTAGGAGTTAAACAAAAAACACGACCTCATGTCGGATAATTATCCTCAAATATATCTACGCTTAAATATATCTACACCAAATTAACGTACAGTGTCTCCGTTAGCGCTAACGTTAGCCTCCTCCACTGTCTCCACTATGTGACCACATGTTTTAGACACTTCTACCACACAAGACTCATCACTCATTCTCTTCTCCTTCTAATTAATTCAATAATCGAGTTTGCAGGTGAATCTTTTAAATGTTTCTGTATTTTGCTGCAGAATCTGCACAAGCAGCTGGAGGAAGCCATCCAGGACGGAGAGATCTGGGTGATGCAGCTGAAAGACACCGAGTACGAACTGGAGGGAAGCAGAGAACGAGTTCAGCAGCAGGCGACTGAAATCCTCCACAAAGCCAGTAAGACACAGACACAACAACAACTCAACAGGTTAAACACTGTGGAGAAAATTTAGCTGATGTGACCGACTGTTCCCAGGTCAGATCGGTTCCCTCCAGGCCACTCAGATGTCCCACGAAGCCACGATCAGGAACCTGGACCAGGAGCAGAGTCGTCTGAAGGAGAAGATCAGCAGGTTGGAGGAGGAGAGGGAGGCGCTGCTCAACCAGAGTCAGGCCTCCAACGAGCAGCACAAGCAGCAAGTGGTCAAACTGGAGCAGGTAGTTTTAATTCTCCTTCAGGTCAGTTTCAGTCTGAAGGACGAAACGAACGCAGGAAACCTGACACCTCCTCCTCCTCCTCAGAGTCTCCGTGAGGAGCACCAGGGATACGAGAAGGAGCTGACCAGACTCCGAGCACACTATGAGGAGGAGACGCATCGATACAAGGAGGCGCAGGTCAGAGCGTTGGAGGAGCTGGAGGAGAAACACCAGGCGTTGAGGGAGGAGGCTCAGCAGGAGAAAGAGGAGGAGAAACAGCTTCTTATAAACGTGAGTCAAGTTTCAGTTTGATACTAGAAAAAATGATGAAATGTTCAGATCAGTTTAAAGCTGCGGACGTTACAAATTTACTCTTAATGACTGAAACAATGTGTGTGTGTGTGTGTGTGTGTGTGTGTGTGTGTGTGTCCATATGGTTGAGTCTTACATTTCTTCTCTGTTGTTGTTGTTGTGAAGATTTAATCGTTGTATTAGTTGAAACTTTTCAGTTAAATGTTCGAAAAATCTGCAAAAAATAAAGAAAAAATGCAAGAAAAATAAAAGCAGATTAAAACGGAGGTAGATCTAGAAATAATAGAATAACAATATGCAAAAAATAGAGTATATACAGCAGTTTAAGAGCATCTTTAAAAGATCTTGAAACCTCATTTTATTCTGTTTCTATCTGCATAAAATGGACCAAAGGAGCCACAGATTATTTGTCTTCTCTGTGTTTTATTTGATAACCAGTCGATATGTGAAACCCTGTGGTGATAAAACACAGAGGATAGAAACAGTAATTACACAACAGAGAGTGAAGTGTTTCCTCTCAGTCGTCTGAGTCTTTATGTGAAATACAAGTAATATAATCTGTAAGAAACGAGCCACCGCCTCCTCGTGACTGAACACGTTTAATTAGGTCAACGTTAAGACTAAGACGTGAAAACAACATCACTATCTCCCTCCGCCTCTTTCATTTCATTTACTCATTTTCTTTCTCTCTCTTGAGTTCAAAGAGGCGACGTGGTGAGAATACAAATGTCCTTTTTGCCAAAAGAGCAAGAAGAAACGGAACAAACTGCAGCGATTAAATTCGTTTACTGTGAATCATTTAGCAGCCTCGACAGCATTACATTAACAACAACAAATGGTCTAAAGCAGCGCGCTGGATTTTATTCTTCATCCAGAGTCGCTGCAGCTGCAGCTGCTTGAATCAACAGCGAGGACGGTTTCTGCTGGTGAGAGTGAGAACAAGTAAAACTAAAACTCAGAGTTCAGCCTCAAACATCAAACATTTGATAAACTGATCGATGGGGAAATATACACATGTAATATAATATACACATGTGTTTCAACATCTTGAAATGACGTGAAATCATGTGAACGGAGGATGCGTTTTGATTGGCCCTCGGTACGTAGCTCAAGTAGAGCTTCACCTCGTGAGGCAGAACTGCTCAGCAGATTGCTCATCCACCTTCACACCAGATCGTTTTCCAAAAAGTCATTTATTTACACGTCGTCAAGAGTCAAACCTGTAGGTGGAACGAGAAGCGTAAAGTCATGTCAAGTCTTGGATGAAGGTGAAACATCTTCCAGACATTACAACCATCCAGTGACTCAGATTCAGTTGATTAAAGTATTTTTTATTTATTCATTTATTTTAAATACCCAGTAAGACATTTACATAATTAATTAATATTGATCTGTAAATATTTTTTTTTGCAATGATGCTACAATATAACCACAAATATGTAACATTAATGACAAAAAGAAATCATGGCGACAGATGGAGACTAATAATTAAAATAATTATAGAAATAAAAATGTCTCAGACTCCAGACTTGTTGTTTTTTTATAAACTATTATTATCCGACTGGTTCATAACATGTTGGAGTCGTTTCTTTCACCTTCGTTTCATTAACTTTCATTTTCTCATGTGACTCATGTGAAAATCGAGCTGAAAACGTGAACTGTCCCTTTAAAATAACATTTTTTCTCTTTAAAATAACGACGTGTTTCTTTCTATCCGAGCTCTCTCTGACTTCACCGTCCTCCTTTCTCTCTCTTCGCTCTTCGCTAACGTTTCTCACCGTGAGCTCATACTTCAGATGCCGTTTGAAGCCGACTGCTAATTGGCTGATTTTCATTGACATTAAATCTGCCTCCGAGCAGAGAGAGAGAGAGCGGTGAGCGAGCACGTGGGCGTGTGTTCATACATTCCCTGAAAGAAAGAAAAAGGGATGATGGTGAAAAAAAAAAAACCCCAGAAAAGAATAGAAATATTATGTAAGCTGGAGCCGTGACGCAGAGAGAAGTGGTTGTTTATCGTTTATTTCTGTGAACATTAGACATTAACGAGTTTCAACAAGAAATAATTTGATTAACTCTACAATTTGTGTTAGTTTATTATTCAGACGGTGGCATCTTTAATCTTTTTTGTTGTAGATCTTGATGAATTCATTCATATGTTTAGAGGAAAGTAATAAAATATATAAAGAAAAATAAATAGAAAGGAGAGAGAGTGAGTGAGCAGTAATAAGAGATAAGTTCAGAGGATTTAACGCTGCGGTTTGAAGGATTAAAGAAGCCGGTTGCTTGTTAAGTTTAAACGACAACTCGCATGTCTGGTTTTTTTTAATTTAGTCGCCGTTTTTCACTCTTGAGGAGAGTGGGACAGGAATGAGATTATACTGTTGGTGTTTCATGTTTCTACACGTTTTCATCGTGTTTCTTTTTGTTTCAGAAACTGAGTCAGGAGTTTGAGATAAAGCGTCTGTCGCTGGAGGAGCAGCGAGATCGTCTGCAGCAGCAGTTGGACAACCTGAAGGAGGAGCTGTCGGCCAAACTCAACATCGCCAACCAGGAGGTTGGAGAACGTTTGAAACAAGTCCTGAGCTGTTGTTGATCTCTGATAACTGATGAGTGACGTCTTCTCCAGGTGTCTCACCTCCAGGAGCTGGTGAGGGAGGGACAACAGAACCTGGGATCAGCTCAGACTCAGATCAGCTGCCTGAAGGAGACGCAGGAGAAACTGAAGATCGAACTGGACGCGACCAGAGCCAGAGTCAGAGAGACCAGTAACCTGGTTACTGATCTACAGGTGAGGAGGAGACACAGAATACATGTTCTTAATATTGATAAATGTTCTTTAACATCTCCAGATGGCGTATGTAACACATGTATTGTTAGGATCCTAAACGAGCTGATTCAACCTCATAAAATCTCTCTAGAAAGAAACGACTGGATTGGTTGGTTTCCAGTGAAGGTTTGTGACGACAGCAGCTTTCAGACTGAACTTCAACCTGTTTGAATCTGAGTCAGAGGAGTCGGATACTGAGGAGCAGCAAGTCGCCCAGAGGCTGAAATAAATGTGTCACAGTAGAAACTATATCGTAGTAAAGCGTCTGTTGGCGCTGATGCGCTTCACTGAACTCTGGGACTTAATTTCACCGCTGACGGCCGTGACTGACACCAAAACAACAGGAAAACAAAAGATTAAAGTAAACATGACTAAACAGACCAGACACTAGCAGATATTTGTCTGATCTTTGGTGATCGACTCCTCGAACACGTCAATGAAAACAGGAGAAAACGACCTGGAAAGTTTGTCAACGTTGCAACTAAACACGTTGTTTAGTCGGGAAACTGTAGCAAAACGTTGTGACGCTGAACTCAACCTGGGAAGGAAGGAACAATGTGAAAGCAGAAGATGAGAGTTAAGTGAGAAATAAGTGCAGCACCGACGGCTGAAGACTGATGGATGAAAGATTAGAGCAGCTGTGAGATAATGATGATGAGACTATTATGAGCCGAGTCCTGCTGGTGTTAGAGACAGGAAGTGTGTGTGTCACAGACGAGGAAACACAGAAGGAGGATATTTCTCTTATTATTATTATTATTATTATTATAAAGATAATTCTAAGGATAAAAATCCACAGTCAACTTTACAAACACGTAAAGAAATAACTCAAAAAAAGACAGAAAGAGGTTGAATATTACATGAAACTGTCGAGTGCTTCTGTTTGTTTTC
The DNA here is from genome assembly GCA_016801845.1 of Polydactylus sextarius. NCBI lineage: Eukaryota > Metazoa > Chordata > Actinopteri > Polynemidae > Polydactylus > Polydactylus sextarius. The sequence continues at coordinate 9,793,012 of CM028925.1, forward strand.
CCACCAGCTCCTTGGTTTTATGAAAGAAAAAAAGATTTTCAGTGTTAAAAAAGATAAAAAACATAGATTGTGTCTTGTATCCACTGCTCTGGTTTCTCTTCTCAGTGAATGTAAACCAGCGTTTGTTCAGTCTGAATGTGAAGCTGTGAGCATCTTATTATGATCAGAGGAAGAAAGAAACCAGAACAGTGATGATCTAACTGTGAAACGTACACGTTTGTATCAGACTCCGTCTTCGAGTAAAAGCTTTTGTTGTTTGTTTGAGTCACAGCACAAAGAGATGATCGAGATTATCACCGTCGAGCTGAAACATGACTCATCATCTTCCTCTTGATGTCGATCTGTGACTGTGTATAAATATCTTCCACGTCCTGTAGTTTGGTTTTAATCGCTCCTTAAACTTGGACGTTGGGAGCTTTTATGTCTTTTAATGAGCTCATCAGTGAATGAACCCCGGAGCCTCTTCAGCAGCTGGAAACAACTGACCCGGTGAAGATAATTTCTGCCTCAAAACCAGGAGCACAAAACAAAACAAACAAAAGCCCTGTAGCTGAGGTTTTTATAAATAGACGGCGGAGGTTGATGCTCTGAGTCATGCTGAGATTTTGGATAAATCTCTGAACCTGTTTGTGTTCGTAGGAGGAAATCGAAACTGAGAAACAGCAGCATGAGGCCAGAGTGATGTCGATCAGGACGGAGGAGAAGCAGAAGATGGACAAGATGGCCGACGACTTGGACCAGAAGTGGAGAGATGCACTGAGGTGATTTAAAGAAAAAAAAAATATAAACCTCCTCCGTGGTCACATTTCTCTACTCACAGTTTAAACCGACGTCTCTGTAGGGAGGAAGTCCGTCTGTTGAAGGACGAGTTGACGGAGGAATACGAAGCAGACAAACAGGCGGCGCTGACTCAGCTCTCACAGCAGAAAGAGCTGGAGATGATGGCGGCTAGAGAGGGTTGGCAGAGGAAGGTGGAGGATCTGCTGGAGCAGGTAAAAGTACAAAATGTAAATATTCACCAGTTCTAATATACACAAACAAACACTTTTTATCAAAAATATTTCAGTGAAAATCAACAGAAACTGTCAGATTCAACTTTCTGTTCAACATCCAGAAATAGAAACTAAAATTAAATCAAAAATTAACTGAAATAACATCTGAATTTAACTTTTTTAAATATTATATTATATTATATTATATTATATTATATTATATTATATTATATTATATTATATTATATTATATAATTATATAATTATAGTATATAATTATATTATATAATGATATTATATTATATTATATTATATTATATTATATTATATTATATTATATTATATTATATTATATTATATTATATTATATTATATTATATAAAAGTTTATCATTATTTTATCATTTATTTTATTTTATATTATTTTTTATTTGGTATATGTTGATCACATTGATGTCTCATAAACTCTTTTATAAAAGATTAAAATAAAACACATGAATCATTTGTTGCAGTTTTTAACTTGAAAACATAAAAAAAAGTCAAAAGACAAAAGAAAATTTATTTTCAGACGTTTGTTTAAAATCTCTTGAACAAACAAATGTTTCCTGATTTTTACTTTCTTCGGTAAAACTTCACATGATTAAACAGTTAAATGGTTTAATAGTTAAATGAGGCTGTTTGCTGTTTTTTTTCTGTTTTTTTAAATCTTTAAATCCACGGACGCGTCTCGCTGACACCAACACTTCCCGCTGTTCGTTAATTCATCCACATCACACGTCGTTCACTGCCAGGTACACAAGCTGTTACTGCTCACACTGAGTCTGGGTTCAGTCCTGGAAACGCTTCAACAGTGAAAAAAACAGTAAAAACCTCAAATCTGCTGCTTTAATAGAAACAGTCTCAACCTCCAACTTTGACTTTTACTCACTTTGATCGGTTTGATTGATGCTGACGCCTCCAAACGCTTTAACTCGTCTTCTTTTTCTGTTTCTGTCTAATTCGTCTTTAAACAGCTTTAATTCGATTTTCCCTAAAGTCGTATCTGTCACCTACATGATCCTTATATACATATATATATAATCTATAGTGTCTCCGGAGTCGTTATAAAGATGTAAATCAGCAGCAGGTCAGAGTCAAATCTCTGCAGCAGCAGTGAGAAGTGAGAAGTTGACGTTGAAGAGATTCTCGTCTTATTCTCGTGTCTCTGACCGCGTCGACTTTCTGCCTCTGGGTGATTCACAGCTCAGCTGAGTCACGACTGAAACCGATGAAAGAGCTTCGTCCTGATTTTACCAAAAAAAAAAAAAAACCGCCGGCGGCTTCAGATTTTTGTCAGAACCTTTTTTCTGACAAGAACGAGAACCAACGCCAAGTTTTTCCAAACTCCCCTGGTTCAACCCGAACTGTGACGAAAACGGCTCACGACCAAAGTAAAAGAGCAGTCTGGTCTGAAAAAAAAAACTGTAAATTATCTCAAACGAGAAGCTTGAATTAGTTAAAAAATAAAATTACAATCAATAAATCTGTTAAGACGCAAATAAATCAACAAGAACAGGAAAAAACAGGAAATTAAACTTTATTTAAATTAGCTTTATGAGTATGAGTCACTTTCTGGACACACACACACACACACACACACACACACACACACAGTGGCTGCAAATAAACATCAAACAGAGTCACAGAGCAGACACCTAAGGAGCTTACTCTTTGATTGTGTATGTATTTTATTTTCTGTGTTTTATGTCGTCAGAGGATTTAGTTTTTTTTTTAAGTTGCACAAAGTAACAGATGTTAAAATGTGTGTGTGTGTGATTTATGATTTATAAAGTCACACAGGGTTAATCTGTGAGTTTTTAAGAACAAAGAAATGGCCAAATAGTTATATAATATACAGATTTGCTGATTTTTTTTATCATTAATGACGTTTTTTAAAAAATCCTTTTCGGCTGCAAATGCAAATATAGTTTTTATAATCCTCAACCAGAGCAAGGAGCAAGGAATTATGGGCCATAATGTTTCTTTGTGTTTGTTGACATCCTGAATATTCATGTGATCTTATTATTATCAGCAGCAGCTGTTCCTCTGAAGACAAAAGGACACATGCATCACTGTAGTCATCCGCATCGTATTGACCTACATACAGCTGCAGCGAACAACACGCGCTCACTCGCGCTGCCTTCGGATACAAAACGTCACTTTATACATTTGAACCGTCCGTCTCGTTGAAGCTGTTAACACACGACGTGTGATCGAACGTAGCAGCTGTCAAAGCATCAACGGGACGTCTGAGGCGATGGAGACGTCACTAGTTCTAATGTCGTCTCGTTCTGGTTTAAAGTAGATCAGATCAGTGTCTCAGCTACAGTGTTTTAATCTCATATTTCTGATTATTAGAACTGGAGGTCTAGGTCAGGTCGTCATCTTGTCTCTTTAAATCCACATCCAGTGTCTTCACCCTGCAGTCTTCACCCTCATGTTCTGGTTTTAAACCCGTCTTTACCTCTCAGTAGTTAATGTAGTTCTCCTATAGCTCTAAATCCTGTCTGGGGATTTGTAACAAGAGGAAGAAGAGTGACGTGTGAAGGACCAGAGCCGCCGCTAATAGCTCCAGTATCTCTTCAAAACAAAACAGTTTTGTGTAGCGTGATGATGTTGGCTTCGTGTTATTTGGCTTCGTCTCGCTGTCAAGTCGCTGAAATCTCCAACTACAGCTCTCAGAGTTTGGCTTCAGCTCGTATGTCAATATCTCCACCAGCGAGGAGCTGTCAGAAGATGTAACTCGTCTCTCTGAAGTCTTGGGAGGATTAAAGAAAAGAAAAGAGTGATGCAGCGTTTTTTTGATGTTTGACCTAATTAGCTGCTCATTACTTTTAGACACATACAGAGTGAGATAGAAAACCTCTTTATATGTTTAAGAGTGCAGTCAAACTGATGTTTTTCTTTAATAATCGACTCTTCATTTGGTTCCTGTGCAGCCTGATGTTTAAGTCTTCGATGTGAATGCAACTAATTATTATTATTATTGTTGTCTCTTTGTTTTTCTTTCTCTGGTCCAGATCTCGCTGCTGAAACAGTCGCTGGAGCTTCAGTTGTCTCAGTCGCAGTCGGCTCTGCAGCAGCTTCAGTCTCAGTTCAGCCAGGAGAGAGAGCTGCTCAACCAGCAGCTCAAAGGTAAGCCGGCCTCTGGAGGGACGATTGTCGCAGAGGTTAGCGTCCACGCGTCTGTTAAACACCGTCGTTAACATCCACGGGAGGAGGAAGACGAAGCCACAGTTGGGCTGTTCTCAGCCTTCAGGGAGGAGGAAACGACTCCCGTTGCTGCTGCTGTTTGAAAAACGACTCAAGTCACAATGAAGCAGAAACGCAGGATGAGAGGAAATAAAGAGAAACACACGTGTTCTTGTGATGTAACTGTGAACATGTGGGTGTGTGTGTTTACATGTGTGTGTGCAGAGCTGCAGAGGGAGCATCAGAGAAGAGAACATCGTTTACAGGAGGCTCACTGCTGCGCTCTGAGCACCATGGAGGAGGCCAGGCAGCATCAGATCAGGGTAAAATCAACAAACAAGAAAAATACACACGAGCTGCTTTTATTGTCCTGAAAACTGGACAAGAAGTGGCAACAAAAGACCTTCAGCTATGACACTGTACACTAGTGAAAATGTGCTTTTCAGTACAGAAATACGCCGCTGCTGCCTTGTTTTTCTTTTCTATCTTGCAGCACAAATCCTTAACATAGTGTCTTGAGATTTTCTCTTGTGGCGACTTTATCCTGAAGTCATTTTGCTCCACAGAGGAAATATCAGCATCTCACAGTTTAGTTTAAGTAAGAGAAATGCTCAGTGGTGTCAAGACACAACAAATGAAGAAGAAAAAGACAAAAAGAAACAGCCTGAGCTGTTTTAACGTTGGTAGTTTTTATTTAATGCTGCAGATTTAACTGGAGGTGACAGAATTCATTAGATTTATCCACGTTAATGTGACCCATCTACTTGTTAAATGATATTGAAAATGAGCGAGGATGGTCGTAGCTCACAGCTCTAATATAATTACATCAGATGATCTTTGTCTGTAAACGCCTCGAGCCCTGACTGAAGTTGTTCTCGTTATTTTCTTTCTGCTCTGTTTTAAATGACGATGTGACCACAGCAACTTAAATGTTTTAATACGTTTTAGTCCGAGCGTCTTTGAAGGCATCGTCACGACCAGGTTTCAGTCTTGACACGACAAATGTATTTTTAATGCGATGTTTTAAACATCACCTTCGTCCTTCGCTGTTCTTCTGCTTCTCTTTCATCTTCAACCTCTGGTCTCTCGTCCTGGTCAGGCCTTAGAGGAGCGTCTGAAGCAGGAGCAGAGGGAGGAGGTCCACGCTCTGAAGGAGGCGCACAGGAGGACGTTAGACATCCTGAGGCAGCAGTCGGACCAGGAGCTGCAGACGCTGCGGTTTGAGCTGGAGGACGAGGGGAAAGCCAAGCTGGGTAAATGATGATAATAATGACATTAATCTCTGTTTGGTTCATGGTTCCTCTCTGTCTCTCTGTGGTTATAAACCATCACCATCCTCTTACATCATCCTCATTATTAAAAAAAAAAAAAAAAAAAATTGGAAGGAAGCATCAACAACCACCAACAGACATGATTAAAACGTCCGCACAGTTTTTATATTTGAAGCCTGAAGTGTAAAAGAAGCTGTAATGAGCCGTGTTCAGTAACGAGATTCAATCAAGAGATAATAAACAACGAGTTCATCCCAGAGGACGCAACAATGACCAGAGTTTTACCTGCCGTGGGGAAGTTTCCTACTGTTTAATTGTGAAATGTCAGCTCGACTTCACAGATTCAACCGTTTAAAAATGAGCTGTGTCCTAAAATATGAGACATGAGAGATGGTCACTGATTCCCCGTGAGATTAAATCTGTCAAATTTAAGACGTTTAAAAGAGAAACAGATAAAAATGCTCGCAAGGATTTATAAAACTTTAGTGATGACACTTCACTTCTTCACTCTAACTGTGTCGTCTCCGTCCGTCAGCGTCTCTTCGTGCAGAGTTAAACCACCTTCACGCCACCGCCATCGAGCACCTGAAGCAGATTCACCTCAAAGAAAACAGCGCCGCTAAACGGGATCTAGAAAACGCCATGGATCACAGCCGCCAGCAGGTAGCTACCGTAGTCTGTCTTGTTTCAGTTTTTTTGTTCTTTTCTCTGTTATTTTTGAAACACTTTCATGTCTTTTAACTTAATTTTAAGGAACAAGACCTCCTGGTTCGCCTCTCAGACCTGCAGACAGAAGTGTGTTCCCGTAGCAACCGCATCACCGACCTGGACCACGAGATCCACTCGCTGAACGAGACCATCGACACTCTGACCAGGGAGCTGGAGCTCAAGGGCAAAGAGGTGCTGCGGGTTCGTAGCGAAGCGAATCATCAGATAAGGTTCGTTACTGCAGATCAGCTCAAGACTTAATTATTTAAAACGTTTATTATATGTGTGAAATATTCCTGTCAGTCACTCAGCAGTAACCAACTCAGTTTACAGACTAAATAACCTCAGGAGATGCTCATGTTTTGGAACTTTTCTAGAGTTTTTACTCAACTTTTGACTCAACACACGTCTCGTTTCATTAAACCATCCCCGTCAGGTAAACGCTGCATTTGAGATAAAACCTTGATATTATCAGACTGTTTTTATCAAAGTCAAACTCCTGCAGTGACACAGAAGATATCTCCACCAACAGCTGAGTATTTCTCCTCCTGACCAGCAGCCTGATCTCCACCTGTAAAAGGTTTTATTCATTTTTCTGCAAAATCACTGCAGCTAAATGAAAAATTAGCTTTAGCCAGAGCTTTTTCTACCCTGCGGTCTAATTCTTCCACCTCTGCAGGCGAAGATTAATATTATTTGCTTACTTCTACTTCTTCTTACGATGCAGACAGATAAATTTGTACTTCAGCATTAACACTGTAACCATAGATACCGTTTCTTTTTGGAGCAGATGCCTCCAGCTGCTCATTTTGTCGCCGTCCTCTATAATTTAGCGTCAGTCTCACACTTCCTCAGCAGGAAATTAAACGTTTGTATCCACGATGATTTAAAACATGATTCACACTCATCATGTTAAGGTTCTGGATGTTGCATCAGGGTTTATTTGTGAGTTTTATCCAACAGGGCTCATGAACAAGATCTAACAAAGAGACACGAGAGGGAGCTGGGGGAGATGAGAGCCGTCCATCACAGGGAAACACAGATCATGTTGGCCGATTTCAACAAGGCGCAGGAGGTTCTCAAAGACAAGATCTCTGCTCTTCAGATACTGTGAGTTACAGAAACGTGGGATCACTTCAGTTGTGTTGCCTCATATTAAAACAGTTTCAACATGTGTCGTGTTTGTTCGTGAAGGTTGGAGGGAACGGAGGAGAAGCTGAGGAACAGAGAAAGTCGACCGGAGGATCTTCACGTCATCGCAGAGCTCAGAGAGATGGTGACCGAGAGAGAAGCTCTGGTGAAGAAGCTGGTGGTGAGTAGACGAGACGGAGGAGACAGTCGCGGTTAGTAGAGGCTGATGTCAGACTGTTGCTGTTAGATTTTATCATCTGCAGCTGATGAGTAAATCTAATAAATATGAGCTGCAAGAGAGAAAGAATAAATAAAAATGCTACAGTGGATGGAGATATTCACTCTCCTGTTCACTGGTTTACAAGAGAAGAACTTTATGTTTTCATCATATTATGACTTTAACATGTTTTTTTTTTTTTTTTTTTAATAGGATGACAAGAAGTTTTATCAGCTGGAGCTGGTCAACAGAGAGACGGGCTTCAACAAGGTTTTCAACTCCAGCGCCAACGTCGGCGTCATCAACCCGCTCATCAAGGTGAGTGTTGTCCTCGTTTTTAAAGCGACACATTGAGGGTGTTGGAGCTGAGTGACGCTGCTGTGAGATATATTTAATTCTTTTCTTTTCATTTTTATCTTTTTATGATGAATTTAGCACAACGATGATCTCAAAACGTCTGATCTCGTTGTACAAAGCTGCTCATCAGCCTTGTTCTTGTACGTTAACAACCGTCGTACCTGCTGTTCAGCTCTGGTCTCTGGAGTCTTTCAGAAACAATAAGACTTGATTTCAGCATCATAACATCCGTCCTCCTCCTCTTCTTCTTCGACCTCGTGTTGCGTTAGATAAAAACAACAGATCTGAATCACAGTTGAAGAGGTTTTTTTTCCTGTTGTTTCTTATAATGTCCGTCAACCTAATGTCACTTCTTCTCTCTGTCTGTTCTGTACCAAAGCCACAGTTAATGTTGGCGTCGGTTGATATCGAGATAATTTGATAAAATCATCGGTGTGACAACCAATGGCCTTCCTCCATCCCTGCCTCTCTGTGTGTCTGTAGTTAAAAACAAGCAGCCAATCAGATCAGCGCTTCGCCTGCTTTCCTAGCCAGTCAGCTCTCCGATTCGTCAGCCCTCCCACCATGAGTCATGAAGGAGAGGAAGAGGAGGGACGGGAGGTGGAGGAGGAGGAGGTAGGATCAGGAGGAGGAGGCCGTGCACCTCCTCCCTCCCCCCTCCGACGCTCCCTCCCCCGCTTTAGGAAAGCCCTGCCACCGTTCAGCTCTTTTCCTCCTTCTCCTTTTCCTCAGCATCCTCCTCCTCCTCCTCCTCCTCCTCCTTCTCCTTCTCCTTCTCCTCATCTTCCACATCATACCATGCCAAGCCTTGCTCTTCCTCATGCTCCTCCTCATCCTCAGGGAGCCCTGGTGCAGCATCAGGGTCAACAAAGCTTTAGGAGGTGAGAACTAAGTGACTTAACTTCAACTGCTGAACCTCAGTTCACTCTCACTTCACCTCATGATGTTTGCTGCCTCCACTGCCTGTTTCTCCCCCCTCTCTCCTCACCCCTCTGCCCCCTAAAAACCCTCAACAAGGGCTTATATCTGTAGAAATCTAATGAGACGGTGAGTTTGTAATTTGAATCCGTTCATTTCCTCGTCTATTAGTTCAGGTTCAACAGAGAAAAAATGTCTCTGATGCTTTAACATGTGATTTCACCATCAGATATTCTGCTTCCATCTTTTTACCTCGTCTGCTTTTTCTGTTGCTTACAAAGCCCCAGAACTTACTTCTGCGCTTACAAATCGGTCTCAATGGGACTTTAAACTCTTCAGTGAAGTAAAAATAAATAAATAAATAAATAAAACGGATTTGAAAGCACTGCGGCATCTTGCAAATGTGAAACTTGCGAGATAAGGCTGGTGTGTGTTTTTGTTGAAGGCCGTGGACACGAAGAGTAAAGAGATGAAGAAGCTGCTGCTGACGCTGATTAGAAAACACTGGGAGGCCTCGACCTGAGGCTGGAAACTGTAAACCAGCTGAACCTGCTGATTTAAAAGAAAAAAAAAACACTAAACAATTTCTCTCATGTCCCATATTCTCTCTTGTTTACAGATATTGTGACTGAAACGGAGGAAAAAGTTTTTTTTAAGACTTTTCCCTCAGTTGTCCTTTTCCAAATTCATCTGTACTTGATTGTGATTCATTTTATTTATAATAAAATTCAATCTTGTTATATATAAATTGATACAGCAGAAGCAGCAGGGTTTTATTGCATAAAAAAAACACACTCATGATCATCTGAAAACATTGAAAATGTTGTTATTTTTCTACATAAAGAACTGACAATAAAACAAACAATAAGCTTCTTGTTCTGCAGCTGCTGGCGTTTCCATCTCCACATGATTTATGTAAATATCGTCTATAGAACAGATTTAAAAATGTCTCGTCTTTATTTATCCAACGGAAAAACATCAAAGTTACTAACTGCTTTAAAAAAACCTTCACCTCTTTTAGAGAAGAAACATCAGAGTTACGTCAGTGTTGCTTCATCTCAGCGTGAACGACCTCAGGTCAGATCGTTGATGTATCGGCTGCTGACTTCTCACACACACACACACACACACACACACACACACACACACACACACACAGTGACAAGCAAGAAACTAAATTACTGATTCAGACTGTTTGACACTTCAGTTTCCAGTTTTTGACGGTTTCCGATGCTCAGCAGAAAGAAGAACGTTTTTGTCGTTTTCGCAGCTTTTTGACTGCGTCTGAGGAGGATGAAGGTTATTTGGGGCCAGTGAGACATTTTTTTTTTTTTTTTTTTTTTACAGTCACTCTGCAGAATCGGCTGTTTTTAGTTGTGTTTTCCTGGAGCATCACATCCCTCTGCTGGGCTCCGTGTGAAACGTTTCAGCACCCGTGTGTTGATAGACTGGAGCTCAGTCTACATCTGGACACAGTGAAATTTAAATTTAATTTAAAACCATGCATGGAGCTACCATCACTACACTGGATCTCCTTTAACACACTCTGACACCGGTGCAGCTCATGATCACAGCATGCAAAGGAGATTTGTTAAAACCCAAATGTGAATCTTAGTAACTTTATTTTAAGGTTTTTTTTTTTTTTTTTGTCCTTTAGCCTTCCTGAAGCCAACGCTGCGACACCGTCAGACCCGAGGGGGACGGACGCAGGGAAAAGCGAAGAATGCTTCACTAAAGAAGAAGAGCTGTACGCTCAGTACTTCTCTTTCTGACCGGCAAAAAATAAAAAACACCCAGTTCTGTCAAAAAAATTAAAGATAAAAAAAAAAACAAAAAAACAAAAACAGAAAAAAAGGAAGTAATGGGACAGAGAGCTAAAGTTGGACGGCAATCAAACTCATTTCATTTATAAGTCTGATATTTCTGTTTATTTATTTTATTTTATACCATCAATCATTTATGTTTCAAACTAAATTAAAAACCCAACAGTTTAAAGCAAATAAATATCTTTTAGTTTCACACAGACGTTTAGCTTTTGTCATAAACGACAGAAACTATTTACAAAACCACTAAAATAAACCAAGTTGTAATACAACTGATTTATTATTATTAGTAGTAGTAGTAAAGTAGCAGTTGTCAACAAGTCTACTGTGTCAGTAGCATTAATCGTTCAGAAACATCAGCTTTTTATTCATCAACGTGTCTTAGAGGCTGATTTGTGCCTCGATATTTCATCACGTCATGAGCTCATCTACATTATAAATGTATATTTGTTGACAACGGTTGTTTTTTTTTGGTTTCTAAAGTGTTATAAATTACAGTAAACCACAACAACAACACCAGCACCACAAAAAAACAAGAGCCCGACTTGGTCTCTCTGTCCCAGTGCTTTGACCGTGTACATACACTATAAATGTTTGAAAGTCATTTTCAAATCTGGGAGCTGGATGAGAGACGCTTGATTTACTTCTCAACAGAGAGGAAACATCAAGCGCCTCTTGTGTTTTTATTATTCTAGTATTTATAATCTAAAGAAGCTACTGTTTTTCTACGGTCTGTTTGTGACGACGCAGACGAACAGTTCAGACGTTCGGTCGACTCCTAGAAACTTTAACTTTTAACGCCAAGGAGGGTTTTCGTTTCCAGCTGGGAGTTGATGTTGATCTCTGAGCTCTTCTGTGTGTGTATGTGTGTGTGTGCGTGCGTGTGTGTGTGTGTGTGTGTGTGTGGCAGACCAGACCTTAGAGCATGTGAAAACAGAAACACTTATCATAATGCTGCTGTCACTCACTTGAATCCTCATATCTCCAGTTTTTGGTGTACTGTCAGTTTTTTAACTTGACTCTAAAAGTTTACATCGTTCTTGTGTAGAGTAGTTTTCAGGGCCGTGAAGGTCCATGAAAGTTCATTCAGTAACTTGTACAGTTTCCAAACTGCATGGTCGTCATCAGCCTGGACGACGCTCTGTTTTCTTACTTCTTTAAACGAATGGACGGACAGAAAGACGAAAGAAAGACGTGAGAGTTTAATCCCTCGGGGTTCATTCAGCAACAAACATCGTAACAAAGTATCGTCTTCCATGACAGAATCAGCTGAGGTTCAGGAAGTATAGACTTTAATCTTTTGTTTAATTTCATTTTTATTAAAACTAAAACACTTCCTGAAACCAGGCTGAGACGTGTCAGACGTGTTTGTGTTTGTGTCAAAAGAGAAATTGACAGGAACATGAACGCAGCATCGTGACATTGAAGCTATCGTTGCTCTGAATGTCATTAAATCTCATATAATATATTATTAAATGGTGTATTTGTAAATATTGACCTGTAATGTAACAAACTCCACCCCGAGGAAACATTAAACGGACCAATAAAAACCAGACGGAGGTTTTTCGCCCCGACACTTGAAATGAACCACGGTTGGTTCATTTCCTCCCTCCATGCGCACTGTGAAAATTATATTTATTCAAACTAATATATTTAAAATATTTAACATTTTAGTTCAAGACATCTGCATCGGAACTGGCAGAAGTCTCATGTTTTCTTCTATTTTTTATTATTATTGATACATTTTCCTCACAATCGCCTTTGATTTTACTTTTATTTGATTTAATTTTATGATATGAAACTTGACATTAGACTTAAACGTTTCCCGAGCTGAAACTGAACAAGCACATTCTGGGTGACGACCCTTTATATAATAATAATAATAATAATAATAATAATAATAATAATAATAATTAAAGGACCATTCCAATGTTTTTGCACATATTAACTCATTTAATGCCTAAACTTACTGTGTTTGTTGTTGTTGTTGTTGTTTTTTGTTTCCCTGAGCACTTTAAAGACTTGTTGTCTGTGTTGTTGAAGAAAACTGTGTCTTTTTAAACGTCTGGTCTGGAGCTTTTATTCATGATCTTCATCAGCAGATTGTGTTTAAAACTCCATATATCTGCTGATGAAGATATGAGAAATATTGTGGTAAATGAATGTAAACACACTGGTTTGGTCCTTTATGTTGAGTTGACTTTTGCTTCTATGTTTGAAATTGCAAAAAATTAATAATATTTCTTTATGTATTTCTATGTTTATATTTGTTTTTCTGCCCTTTCCCCATTCAAACATGTTTTTCTGTCTGTTTACTTTAATTAAAGTAATGAATCTGCTGTTACATCTACATTTGTCCATTATTACCACATTGTTGTAACCTTTTTTCTTTTTTTTTTAGTTGTTTTCTACACTGACATCAGCTGAAACTAAAACTTAATTAAACATCAGTTGTTTCGTTTTTACTTTTTATGTGATGATATACAGACCGGGGCTCAGTTCATTTTACTTTCAACTCAGTTTGTTACAACTGCACATTTTAAGACCTAAAATACAAAATAAATATTTTGCAGTTTTGTGTTATGAACTAAGTTGAAAGTGATTGGATGTCACCCTTGTGACTTATCATTTAATGATGTCTGTCTTGCCATTTTTGAAGTAAAAAGAATATAATAATAATAATAATGATAATAATAATAACACTTTATTTATATTTGTATAATTTCTGTTGTATGTTATGGAACAGTAAAATTATGATTGTGAGATAATGTCTGATGTCTTCCTTTTTTGGATGCCATAATTATATAATATTGATTTTAATACATACAAAATTATTTGTCAATTAATGAGAAAATATTTTTTACGTCTATTTAATTAGTTTTTACTGGAAATAAAATATTCTAGTGTCTCGTCCTATCAGGAGCGTCATTTAGCCGGTTGCTAGGCAGAAAACATGTCAGAGACGTGCTCTGTGATTGGTTCCTTTAAGAATTCCATTGGAGGAGTTCTATTGGAGGGCGGCTTCTAATGATGACGTCTCTCTATAGCTAGTCCGGAGTATGCTAACATGAAGCTAACGCTAACGGCGCTAAATTGGGTATATTGTTGTCATTTTTTTATAAACACGACTTGTTTTTATTAAAAACGTAAAATGTCGAAGAGTGAAACTTTTTGACCGACTACAGACGATTTGGAGCTTGTTTGTGCATTTTTTTTTGTCAAGTCTAACCGGTAAGTCCGTTTTCCGTTATTAGCATATTTGTTAGCATGTTAGCTAAACTGCCGTCTTTTAAACGGAAAATGAGTTTTATATTTGTCGCATTTTGATTAATGTTTGTTAAATTTTAGCTCTTTTTGTGTCTCCACCAACTCCAGAGATAAATAAATGTTTCAACTATGAAATACGTGTGGCATTGGACCTTTAAACTCTTGCTAACGTGGTTTATCTCCATTAAAACCAATGAGATAAGGACCTAGTTATGTATTAAAACATCTAAATTCATAATATAAAAGAGCAATTTGCAATAAATTCATTGTTTTTTAGTCATGCAGTTTATTTAGAGGTTTGCAGTTTAAAAGTCAGGTGACACAATTCTCCAAACATACAATAAAAGAACAAAACTACATCTTAACCTTTATTATTTCTAACTTTATATGGAAATATATTTTGTATTTCTTACATTTTCATTCACTTCTAATATTGTGAAAATCCATTATCTTTACATTGTGGTTGGCACGCTGATAAAAGTGCATTATAATGCACTTTGGATTTAAAAATATGCACTTTTGCCGCCAAATTCAGGACACTTGTGCTGTAATTAACCACAAATATCAATATAGATTTAATAATTAAACAGAAACAGAACTTAAAGGACATAAACAGGAAGTCATTAAGTGATGTCACACCATGCAAAGTGAAGTTTTCCTCACTGATAAGCTGATAAACCGCATGTATTTGATATATCAGGTCATTATATCAGTGGTTTCTCTCTTTTTTTGTACTCAACACTTCAATTTATCAATTTCTATTAATCTCTGAATCCCAAATTAAATAATCCAATCATGTTATAGTGTATTACATGGCTGAAATGTTCATGTAGCCCATTGGAAACACCTGCAGGTAAGATGCACTCAAACTTAAAAATCCAACAGCATTTATAAATGTTAAGTAAAGAATGATTCACATTATTTGAGCGTGATGTCAAACACGCTACACAAAATAAATTATGTTATGTGGATTTAATCAGTGGGTTAAAAATGTAACATTTCCACTTCCCTCTGCCCTTAATTAGTTCATATAAGAAGCTCTGAGTCTTGGATAAAGTAACAAATGTAGCTTTATTTATTTCTGAGAACTTGTTGTTTTATCTTTATTTTATTTTGGCAGGTGGCTCCGATTACTACGATCCAGTCCATGAGTCTCGGCTGCCAGACAACATTCGAGAGTGGTAAAATATTCCACTTGATCTTATCACCATCTTGTATGTTAGATAAAATTATCTTTAGATGAATTTTAAGGGATTTCACACTTTCTCATCAGGTTTACTTAATACAGGTGTTTTACTTATTTAAAAACAAGAAGAGAAACCTTAAGTTCCTACATCTTTTCTCAGTCTGTGTAAAATTTTGGCAGTGACTGACTGAGGAGGAAATAAAAATGCTGATGGAAAAAATAATTTCCAGCTTGTTTATCTTTCTCCTAGTGGTGGTTGAAGGAAGGAGCAGGGACTCATGGGAAATGGAAATTAAACAAAAGTGATGTATTGATATTTCAGTATTACACACATTACACTTATTATTATTTAAGATGGAGACGTTTTTGTACAGGATGCGTTGAACAGAGGGACTCAGCGTCTTCTGTGAATTGACTTTAAATCAGCAGGTTGTAACATAAGCAGGTATTAATCTGAATGAGCAGTCGGCAGATGTACACGCACACAGTCACCAGTGGAGTTGAGACTGTTGACGTCGGGTCACTTCTGATCATTCCCTTGAGAAAGAGAAGCAGGGAAGCTGATCCTGATCAGCTCTCATAGAAAACATCACCTCTGAGTGCAGCTACAGCCATGAATGGAGAGAGTTGGCCGTTAGTCATAATATCTCAATGACTTTTCCTCATGACTGTTGTTAAACAAGAGTTAGGCTGATATATCGACGTGATGATATTATCACTTTCTTAGAAATCTGATCAGTGTGTTTGAGTTAAAAACAATATATCAGCCAAACTCTTTTCACCAGGACAGCCTCGACAAACTCTCTCTCTCTGGCTCGGCTGCTTTCAGCTGCTCAGCAGGACGATGATGTAAATGAGCAGCAGGCAGATGAGGATGAGGGTGAAGTTGACGAACAGCTCTTGCATGTTCCTCTTGGCCTGTGGGTTCACCTCGATCTGAGACGCTCGGCGGATGGCCGACTTGGTCATGTGCTGCACACGCTCCATGGGGGCGGCGGCGTTGGTGTGATTAGATTTTGATCGACTGAATTGAGAGAGAAGAGAACGGAGTCAGGCTGTTTGGGCCTGTGGTGTTGCTGTTTCTGAAGTTCAAGTGCTGGTGGTGTTGGTCTGAACTGGAGGTGAGCTCAGTCCTGTTACAGCAACAAAATCCTGTTCTGCTGTTTCCTTTTCTTCTCGTCTCAGCTGCTGATAAAGAGAAATGAGGAAAACACATAAACAATCAGAAAAGACTCAAAGTTCATTGTGTGGGTTCGTCTTTGTTTCATCTTTGTTGCTTCAGCACCCTCCTCTGGGTGATATCTCTCGCTCTCTCTCTCTTGTTTTTGACCTTTCCATATCACAGTACATGCTACAATGATTACAGAGCCCAGAGGTGTCAGCTGAGGCCTGATGAGACTCTAGTCGGAGAAGAAGCAACACAAATACCACAATAACAACGTGAGTTAGAAGAGGGTGAAAGAGTTTCCTGTAAAATAATCTCAATATAAACTTAAGGTTCAATCTTTTCCTGTGCGACGCTCTTGCTCTTGATCTCATGAGCTAATTTCTTGTGGCCATATGTGGTAATTATTATGGGATGGTGGTTAATTAACAGTGCAGTCATAAAGTCAGCAGGACTAAATGAGGCTGTAGCTGCGGGACACCTGAGTGTTTTACCAGTTTAGTAACGTTTCCTCTTATAATTACCTCGTTCGATCTCACACTTATGTTTTAGTTTGCTCCATAGTGCAGCTGCAGCTTTTCTCTGCTAAATCCCCTTTTGTCATCTGATCTGTGACTCTCCTCAGATCAAAGTCACCGTGACACCGTGACAAGGTAACAGTGCTTTTGCATTAGTGGCTCTCGTACGTCGGCTCTGACAACTTCTTTTTTATCTTTAACGAGATTAAAAATCCTCCACGCATCTCTCATTACAAAAGAAACCTCATTACTAGAAATGTCTTAAAGTAAAAATGTCAAACATATATATATATATATATATATATATATATATATACACACACATATATATATAGTTTCTCTATTACAGTTTGAATTCAGTAAAGATAACAGGAGTCAGACTTTTCAACACATCTATTTTTATCTTTCCACCCTTTTGATCCGCCTCAGTCACTAGTTATCATTTGACACATTAACACCTTTACACACACACACACACACACCTTTTTCATAGTCAGCGGGGAACACACCATTACCATAACTTCTGAGCTGACGAACTTGAAACAGTGTCTCACTATAAATTATCTGTAGAGACTTAGTTTGAGTCAATGTCTTAAATCCATGCTTCACCTGGACATTTTTTAATTAAAGCTATAATCTAATAAGTATTTTATAATCCCTATTAGTCATATAATTATGTATATGAGATGTTGAACTGACAGTTTTAGTTCTGTCTATAGCTGTTTTTTTGTTTTTCTTAAGCAGCTAAAGATCTTGATATTTTAGGAAAATGCATCAAATACATCACTGTGGTGATCGTTTTTCAGTATTTTGATTCTTCTAGTTTTGTCTACTGCTCTTAAATGGCAAAATAAACATAATTATTTCATTTTTAAACTGTTTGTTTCGTCGCTTTTAGCGGATTTATTATACTTCTGTATCGTCGTTGTTGCTCCCCTCTTGTGGCCGTTACCGAACCTGCAGCAGACATAAGTCAGAAGCCTTCGATTCCCCAGCGTCACATGACAGGAGGCTATAAATTTCCTGACAGCAGCTCGTACTTGATCCAAAATAATAAATATCCATAATCCGTGGATTAGCGAGGCCCCTGTCGGGCTCGTGGCCCCGGAGTCTTTCAACACAACAGGTCAAAACCTTCCACTTGATCTTGTCTTTCACTCTTCCTTCATTTACTTCTCGCTGTCAGTCAAGAGACATGAGCCTTTTTATCAGGTCAGTAGTTCGACCTTTGACTCTTTGAGGTTAAACTGGAGCCTCTACATTAGTGTGACTGACACCACGAGTGGCATCCACGTCTAAGTTGTTTTTCTTTGTGACTAATGTACAAATAATGTCTTTGTTTCTTCAGTAAATATTAGCGAAAATATTAAATATAACTGAAATTTAACCCAGATTTCTTTTGTCTCGAGAAATTGTGAGATATTTGTCTCGTCGGCCAAATTTAAGCCCCGTCTCGACAAAAAGGATCAACTCTTATTCTTCAACAAGCCATTTCCTTGTCATCACTCGCTGCTTTCCTCCTCTGACTGCCTTTACATCTCACATTTCACACGACCACACAGACGCAGCTGCTGCTTTGTCACAGGAACGCAGCGACCGCTCGATCTGATCCGTCCTCGTGTCATTTACACAAAAACTCATAACCGGACGAGATGCGGCAACTGGAGGAGAGTGGTGGTGGAGCTGAGAGCTGAGAGCCTCCCTCCTGATGTTGGATGAAGTGTGAACTGCTTGAGTGACGGGTTTGAATGTAGATTTACTTGATGGCACATTAACTAATAATCCTAAAAACGTAACTAAGATGAGTTTAGACATTAACTTTGTTTGTACAGAGTGATAACTGGACTCCCACAGGGGCTGAAGATTAAATCTGAAAGATGATTCACAAGCTGGAAGAAAAACAAACCAATCTCTGTAATCTCTAAACAAAAAGACTTTTATCCCTTTGAGACTTTTAAAAGTGGCAACAAAAGCTAACAAGTCCATTATAAACATATTAAACATGTTTAATCAGCAGCTGTCAGTGATTTCTTCATGCTCATCCTTTAAGTAACATCAAGACCTTTCACTCTGTCAATATCACAACTCTTATTGTGTTTTCTATGGATTTTTAATGATTAACCTCAAATATTAAAGTAGTTATTCCCATTTAAACTCAAATGTAGACAATTTAAGAGCACACAATTCATTATAACAAACCAGTTCAATGTGTTATTTAGCGCTACTGTTCTGTGTTTTATTTTTAGATGCTTATTATCGTCAGAGTAGCGTTAACCTCCTGCGTTCTGTTGAAAGGACCATGTTGTACTTTTATAAACACAATCAGCTGTTGTTAGCCGTCGTTGCCAAGAGCTAAATACCTCCAGTGTGACCAACAGAGGCTGTGTGACATGTCAATATGAATTATTGAACATTTTAATCTCAAGAGACTGAAACATTTTCATCTAAAAGTGTGTGTGCGCGCACGCCTGTGTGTGTGTGTGTGTGTGTGTGTGTGTGAAGACTTCCAGATGCCAGTTGTCTCATGGGTGTGAGTCTTATCGGTGTGTGTGTATGTGTGTGTGTGTCAGCACCAGTGGCTGTTGTTTTGAGCAGGAATAGCAGGCCACACACAGATGTGCAGGTACACACACACACACACACACACACAAGATGCTTAAGTTTAAGTTTCCAAGTTTCCTCCTTAAGAATGAAGTGAACGACAGCGATTGACAAGTTAAATGTAGGTTAGTTGGATTCATGAGTTTACTGATGTTGACCTGTTATTCTAACTGGGGCATGATCGGTGTCAACCACCAGCTGCTGTTTTTTTTTTTTCCAATTTTTGATTTCCAAGTTTCAGACAGTTTACCAGCTTTTCTTTAGCTAATAAACAGAATAAATCTGTCTCAGTCAAAGCACAGTTGTAATAATCTTATGATTATGTTCCACGACGTGATTAGTGTCGTTTTTTTTAATATCTATTTATTCTGGACTTCCTGTTCATGTTGAATACAGGAGTCTAAAAGTCACCAGAAACAGTTTGACGAGTTTAATCATTCATTCTCTGGTGCGTAGCTGCTACAGGTGGGAAGGTAGAAGACATTTGATTAATTTCAACCCAAAGGGACATTTTTAATTTGTGAGAATATGAGAATATGCTGCTGTAACTACGACAAAATCATGTGCCTTGGATGGGAATGTTAGAAGTGCAGATGAATGTTTATCCCTCTGGGAGGTTCAGTCCTGTTTCCATTCCCCTGCTCCCTCTCCTCAGAGCTGTGTTTACTGTATGTGAACAATAACTTTTTTATAAGAAGCAGTGATTTATACAAAGCTGTTCTGAATCTTTACATAAACACATCCAGCCTCTTTTCACCGTCCCAGTAAATAATAAATCTTACAGTAACTTGTACAGATCTACTTCACCACTGGTTACATTTATAAAGTTAAGTAGCTGAGTCACAGAGATGAAATGCTCCATAAAGAAGCAGTTTCACAAACTTTAATCTATTTTAATTATCACATTTACATCATCTATTTTATCCCAACCTATTTTTTTTTTTTTTTTTAAAAAGAGAAAAAGTAGAAGAAATAATGAAGGATGCTGCTTCTTACCTTTCAGATGTGAACAGAGCTGGTTGGAGTTTCAAAGAGAAATGTCAGATATGCAGCGCTCTGAGAGGCTGTAGACACGATGAGAGAGAGAGAGAGAGAGAGAGAGAGAGGCAGGACATCCTGGAAAAAATTTTAGGAGTGTGGGGATACCAAAGTCCCACCAGGTCTGGTGAATTACACATAAAACATCCAGTGTTGTGGTTGCAGGATTTTGGGGGGTTTTAAACCAAAAACCTGAAAGTTTTAATTGAAGGTCCAGAGTAATTTGAACCCAGAGTCTATTTCACCATGAATATGAATCAAAACTTCCCCTCAAGAGATATTTTACGTTGGTTGAAGTAATATCGAGTTTGACCGTCAACCAAATAGTTAACAATGAAAATAAATATCTGTAAATCATCATTTTTTAACCACTAATAAAGCTCAAAATATCACTTCACTTCAGCAGTAGCATGAATAGGGTCCCTACACATAAACTGAAGTACTGATAACTTAGTAAGTGAACTGAGAGTTTATTAAAAAGTTTTACAAGACTTACCCAACGTCTGGTTTTCATTTGACGGTGCTCGCTCTTCACTGACACATCAGACGGTTGTTTAGGAAAATGACAAATCTGCTGCTCTGGAAAATCCTTCATCACCAAACTCATGACTGACGTAGTAATTTTGAATATGGTTTAACAGTTGTCTGTTATATTTCTGTCTTCTCCAGCTACAAATCTGAGCATAATAATAATAATAATAATTGATAAACCAGAATTTATGATGAGTTATGAAGCTGCATCTTCTTGTTTTCTAATAAATCAATAATTTGATTGTTTGACAGGTAAATCAGAGGGACACATTTAACAGAGATGATGCTAAGCAACTAATAACAATAATAAAAACGTTACACTGATGCTGATGCATCATGACGTTCTCACACACACACACACACACACACACACACACACACCCTCAGTTTAACACATGGGTCACCACAGTTGAATTTTTCACCCTTTGTTTAATGCATCCATGACGCATCACGGCAGAGCTGGTTTGCAGTTTGGCCGCGAGTCAAAACATCATAGCTGGAGTACTCTATTGTCTTCATTACTCTGGTGGGCTGATAGACGCTTGGCACAAGGCTGGTGCCTGTGTCGAACAGCTGATGGCACCTCTAAATATACAGTTTGGCTGTGACCACAACAGTGAACAAGCCCAGGAGTTGATCCTTTGGGATGTGGACATTGTTGAAGGAGCAGTGACAAAATAATTTCCCAGATAGCCTCGTTATCTAAATTTGTCTCGTACTGTATCGTCATGTAACTGCATCTAAAATCCGCTTTTATTCTTATTGAGTTAGTG
The DNA here is from genome assembly GCA_016801845.1 of Polydactylus sextarius. Classification (NCBI taxonomy): domain Eukaryota; kingdom Metazoa; phylum Chordata; class Actinopteri; family Polynemidae; genus Polydactylus; species Polydactylus sextarius. The sequence goes on from CM028925.1 coordinate 9,814,738, forward strand.
AGACGGCAAAATGCTGAGTTTTATGTGAAGTTCAGTGTGTGTGTGTGTGTGTGTGTGTGTGTGTGTGTGTTTGGTTGTGTTTGTCCCCAGACAGCTTCGTTTCCTTCACTCAGGAGAAATCTAAAGAGAAGAGCGGTTCAAAAAAAGTCAGGAAAAGTAAAAATAATCCGTCCGCTGTGGCCCAGAAAGCTTTGCATCTTCCTTATAAGGAGAATGAGCATGTAAACAGGCTGTCAGTCACATACTGGGCAGTCAGCTTTGTTGTTATTGCTACTCTCTGCTCTACTGTGGATACTCACTTCACACACAGACACACACATTGTTTTATCACCATCTTTTATGACAACTGTATTTTTCCACAGATCAGTCAGTCCCACAGACAGTCCCACATTTGAAAAAAAAAGCAGTAAAAAATGTGTTGTTATAATCCACATACAGTATAAAAACACAGAAGCAAGTTTGCAGAGGAGGATTGAACAGTGTCTCCAGAGGAAAGTGTGTCTCTTTTCTCTGTCATCAAAAGGCGACGTGAGATCACCGGGACATTCAGACGGATGCGCTGGCAGACGTCGTGGACCGTACTTTAGTCTTCGGACGTCGACGGGAAGATCGAAGCTCCGCATCCTGTCGTCTCGTCGACAGCTTTCGGACAGTTTTTGGTTCCTTGGTGGGAAGTAAATCTAAGAGCGGCAGCCTTGCGGGTTTTTTGCCAACTGATGTGGTCGCAGCGATCACATGACTGAATAGAAACGTTTTGCAGCGTAAACCACGGAGTCGTCATGTGGTCTTTGCTTAGATTATAATGAACTTTTGTCCAGACGTTTGTAGCTGCCAGAGGTTAAATCCTAATGTCTTTGCTGATCTTTTGACATTTCCTGTAGCATCATCAGGAGGTTGACATTTATCTTTTATAATCTTATTCAGACCAGTTGCATAATTACATCCAACGGTTGTTGACAAACTAAGAAACACTCGACCGGTTGCAGACCAGACTTTCTTGACGGTGTTGACCTTTGAGGAAATGTAGACGTGGACAGAAGAAAATGGAGAAAAGCTTTAGCATCTTATTGTCTGCGTTTCATCATCCAGTTTAATTTAAGCTCCTCCAGAAGAGGAATAGTTTGGCTCCGGACTGACGGGATAAATCTGGAAAGTGAAAGTCATCACTGACATTGTGATGCTCCTGAACGAGGCCTCGAGGTTCGGGCTGTAGCTGGAAGTGTGGGAATGTGAACGGGGAGATCCTGAAACTGAAATGTGATAAATACACTGTATATTTTTCTGACTGACTGTTAGTGTTCAATGATCCATTTTTATCCCTGTTTTTATTTCTAGTTGAAAAATAATTACAAAAAAATGTCCTGCCAAGAAAATAGCTTACTTTCTTTCTTTCTTTTCTTTTCTTTTCTTTTTTTGTTTCAGTCTCAGGGGCGGTTCTGCAGCTGTACAAGCCTTACATGGTGAAATGCCAGACGGCCAGAAAGAGGAAGATACAGAGGAGGAAGAAAAACAACTGGACTGTTGCAGAAAAACCACAGCAGCTCAGAGAACAACGCTTCTGCTGCCAGTCGGATTAGTTCGACGTTGAATAAGGAGGTAAACGCAGAAAACACACATGCATGAAAACCAGAACCTCGTACTTTTATCAGACTTTTATCTGTTTATATTAAATCTGTTGGCCACAATCTCATGAAACTGATAATAGACGTTCACACAGTTCTCAGAGGATTTCTCCCGAGGCAGAGTCTGACCTTTTCCTCCTCCAGAAGCCTTCACAAGAAAAGAAATAAATCTAATGAGCAGATATTTAATCTGCCAAACACAGTTATGATCTCCAGAGGTTGAACCATTTGAGTTTTCCACAAAATATCACCTGACAACATGTGATGTTTTATTCTGCTCTTTATTTAGACACTAACAGTCTTTTACGATGTTTAAAATGTCGCACATTCATGAGAAAAATGTGAGTTAATGAAATTAAGAGCGGTGAGAAGTAAGAAACGGTCGATGAAACCTGCTTTTTGTTACTCCACAAACACCATAATACACACGTATAAAGATACATGTGTGTGTTATTGAAAACAAATAAAAATAAAACACCACATTTATATTTATGACACGAACTAACAAAGGAAAGAGGTTTCACTGCATAATCAAATGTGTTAACAGTTGGTAACAGTCGACGTGTGTGTGTGTGTGTGTGATGAATAATCTGAGGTTTGTCAGGAAAACTCGAGGTTGTGAAGGTATAATAACTCTGTTTTATATTGTAAATAAAACAGACATGTTTGGTTCTACATGTCAGTTGTTATTTAACAAAAGGAAGTGTCCAGTAACAAAGACCCTGCTCTTCTTTAATCCTACACAGAGCTGTGATATTGCATATTAATTATAATTACATTGTAGTTGGTATTACTGACATCTGTTACACTTTAAACCTCCATGTTATGTTGTTAACGTGTCTGTGTGTTATCTTTAAGGCAGAGTTTTGATGGATGTGGATGTATAGACAGATAGATAGCGAGGGCATTTTATGGACGAAGAGCGATGGAGGGAGGGTCTACCCCATCAGCTGTGTTTACTCTGGAAGACTTACTGCTTCTGTTGGCAGCTTCACACACATTCTCTCTCTCTTGCCCTCTTTCTCTTCCTCCGCTCTCTGTTCTCCAGATATAGCCAGCTATGTGGAGAAGCCTACAACTAGATTTTCCCCCGAGGCCTCTGTCTAAGAGCAGGCTTTATCAGATGCGAGTCTTTGAAGCACAGCGCCACACAGACATAACAGTTCTCCTCCGTAATCGGCTCTAATGACACCGAAAGTGTTTGTGAATCGGATTTAACAAAGATTAGATTTGGTCAAATTTAAAGACTGGGGTTGGTGGAAGAGTTCGGACAGATTCAGAACCTCGATATGTAATTTTTAATCATGATAACTCAGTGAAGTCTGAGCTCAGTTTGTGTTAAAACAGCTCATTAAATATAAAACATCACTGACACAGTGATGTCTGCATCATTATGCAAACTAATGCTCTGAACCTCATGTGACAACAACACAGACAACACACACACACACACCTTAATCTGATGATTTCATATTAATGGGTAATTAGGATTTTTACTGTCGACAAGTGAAACATTTGAAGGATTTAATTATTCAGTCAGTCGGAAGTGTCGGGTGCAGCGACACTCGTCATACTTTCACTTGTCAGTTCAATATTTTTTCTACAGAAACTTGTTTTTGTTACATTTCACCAGAATCCAGGAGGTTTCACAGCAGCTGTGACATGACGGTGACATGAAGGAAGTGACTGACTGACGGTGTTCACAGCCTGTAGGGAGCACGTCAGTCTGTTGACAGAGAGAAGGAGAATCACAGTAACTCTGGCAGCCGTCGTATTTGTTACTACACTTGCGTTGTGTTGACAGTACGTGTGGGGTGGAACAACACAGTCGTCCTCTTACGAATGTAAAGATAAACCTTTTTTAAAAACTGCGCTAGTAAATTAAATACATATTGTTGTGTAATAGACGTTACTGGCTCAATTCACGGGGCAGTAATACTGAACCTGGAACCGAGCTCGTAATGTTTCTGCACATTTTGTTTTTGCTAAAGCTAAATTTTACAATCCGCAAAAGTGTTGCAAAATGAAATGTTTCTACTAGATGGATAGATAGATAGATAGATTCATTCGTTGTTGTGAATGAACAAGTTGTGCTGCATCTTTTAATGAACTGTAACTTTTATCTTTCTCCATCTTTAATTACCTGTTGTTATTCCAGCATCATGGCGTCTAATTAGAGCTAATGTAGCTTTGAGTCACCATCAGGGAGACACTGTGGAAACTGACCACTGGTAAAAGATATTTGGCATTTGTTATTGTCCAGTCTGTTTACCAGTGTGGATCTTCCTCTGTGGACGCATAAATCTGTGTTTTCAAACAGCTGAAGAGCCACAGAGGAAGAAAGAGACTGAATCTCTGTCGTTAGCTGCAACAAAGAGTTTCATCCTCAGTGATAAAGACTCTTTCCAGCTACTGAACAACATCCGAGCTGCCGGAGCTCCCAATATAAAAAAACACCAATCTAACGCTCACAGTTTACAGAAATAACCACTTCAGACACAGAGCAGCCATCCTCTGTCATTCTGATCAATATAAAAAATGCAGCACAGCCAGTCTGAGGCATCCACCTGTCACAGCTCCCTAAAATAACCCTCAAGGCCGACTCACCTCATCTGTGCAGCTAAAATAAAACCACAGCGCTCCACCTACTAAGGATGAAGCACAACTAATCCAGCAGGCACAATAGCTGGCAACCAGCGCACCTGATGTTGAAGCTAAAATGACTCGAACTCAGTCCGCCGATGGACCACAATAGCTGAAAGTAACCAGAGCAGACTACTATTGTAACATTAATCCACTGCACCCAGTCGGGGCATGTCCGTCGCACTTCTCTGATAAAACTTAATGCAGCCGGGTTTCCCAAAATAAAACCACGCAAATCCGCAGCACCTGATCTGCGTCGTCTTCTGTCACGTAATAATCACTCAAATCCACGGCATTCCCCCCGGAGACGTCCCCCGGCAACAATCGACTGAGATTTGGACAGAAAGCCTCGGGACACTGGGACTAAAAATAACACAAATCCAGCGTGCTGCTGGATTTTTTAAACACCCAAAAATAGAAACACAAATCAACTGAGGCCTCAGAGTCTAAACAGAACTTAAGGGCATGTTTCTCTCTGTAAACAAGAAACAACTCAGACATTCATGTTAAACACAGATGAGGTGTCTTTTAATTTGTTTTACATTAGTATTAAACAGGTGGAAATGAAAGGGAATAGTTATTAATGGTGCTGACAATTTGCTTCATCAGTTTTGATGTCGTCTCTTGTTGATCGTCTGAGGAAAGTTTCCATTTGTTCCTTCCACGTTTAATCTTTAATATATTGATCTTTACATAATCAATTAACACTCTTTTTAATCCAAAGATGCTACAACAAGTGAATGTGATCCAGTTGTAGCAGTAATCCTGTCCTGGCTGCGAAGTGCACAGAGGATTAAAGGCGATAGGTTACAGATAAATGCATAACTACATGTTCTTATCACCGGCTGTCATTAGAGCACAATGGACATTCTTTCCATTAATACGATGTCGTGTCATCACATCGAGTGTATAAACAGATCGTCTGCTCACAAAGACAACTTCAGGAGTAGAGACAGACATTTAATGAAGATAGAAACATTTTCTTTTTCTTTTTCCCGTTGATGTAGTTTCAGCTCAGATGATAAACATCCCACTGCAGGTGTGATGCTAATGCACTTTACAGTCTTTATAGGGCTTCACTACGTTCTTAAAAGTCTGAGAATAATTACACCAACACTGCAAAATTTAGAGAAAAGCCCACAGTTTCCAGACAATAACTCATCAGTTAGGTAGGCCCTTTCAAAATAAAACGTACCATCCTGTCCAGCAGCATGAGGAAGTTCAAATCGTACATGCCACACTTCACATCCACTACTACTTGATGTTTCCTTCTCAGTCTCCGACTTTACAGTTGCTCCTTCTGACGCTGTCGTGTTGTCGACATCTACATTTTACACGTGTCCAGAGGCTCAAGTTGCATGTTATTTGTCAGATTTATTTCCTGGTTGAAACACGTATGTAGGAACCTTGAGTATGTTGTATCGTTGCTGCACCGGAGACATTTCACGCAGCTCTCTGTCGGCCGGTGTTGAGCCTCCAGACATGTTTACAATGTACATATATGATTATGGTTGAACATGTCGACAACATGTTTAGAAATTTAAGCATCGTTTGGAGCAACAAGCAACAAGCAACGCACAGGTTTATCACTTCACTTTAATAAATAGTCTAAGTAAAATTATAAAGCCTTTATAATTATGTTTTTATTGTGTTTTTTTCCCTTTTTTTCCTGCAAATTTATAGCAACAAATGACATAAACGAACCGTAACTTTCATTGTGATTTTTTTAGAAAAGCTGCCGTGAAAACAGGTAAATTAAACTTCAAAAATCAGAAAAAAAGGTCTGAAATCCTGGAGGAATCCTGGAAGAATCCTGGAGGAATCCTGGAGGAATCCTGGAAGAATCCTGGAAGAATCCTGGATTCATTTGCTTCACAACATTTATAGTGAAATATGATCATTTAATCAGCAACATATTGATCCGTGTGACACGATCACAAACAATCTCTACACGTCTGTGATTTAGGTTTATAAGGGAATGTCCTCCGGTGTGTCTCGACCCTGAGGTCAGAGGTCAAAGGTCGTGTGGTCTGAGTGTGAACGATGTAGTTGAAGGACGCCACTCGACTCATCACAGCCCTGCTGATCCACCAGTGGGAACCGTTTGGTTTCACACGGTCTAGTTGAAACATCTGATTGGCTTCGGTTATTTAGAGCGTTCTGATATGATGATGATGTCATCTGCCGCGCTCTGATTGGCCGATGAGGGGTTAATGTAGAGGCCTGTGATTGGAGGCCGGAGTATCGGGGCTTGTTCGGTGTCTTCGGTCTGATGTACAGACAAGTTGGACGGCAGCAGTGGAAAAATAACTGCTCTATTTATAAAGGCCCATTTAACAGAAGAGGGTCATCTGTGTCCCTCACAGGAACACCGTCCGTCAGTCTGTCCTTCTGCTACCAAGAACTCATTCCAGACCAGATCAGGACTCAGGACTTCCTGCGTCCTCTTGTTCATATAGTCACATAAAGCAAAGACGCCATAAATCAAAAGCTTTCCGTATTTTTTTTTTTTTTTGTTTGTTTGTTTTAATCTGAAAGGACTGAAAATGTTTACAGAAATCACAACATCGATAATAATTTATTCATCATCGTCATCTTCATTAGATTAACCCAATAATTCGTAAATGTAAAGACACAAATTAATGATGTTATAATAAAAAAATCCACAGAATCTGTTTGTTTAATTCAGAACATTTACCAGAAATAATGAACAACTTATAAAAAAATAAGTGATAAATCTGTTGTTTACATCTGTAGCGTCTGTAAACACACAACAGCAACTATAGAAACAGAAACAATTATGTTTTACTGTATAACTAGATATAATGTGATGGCGCCACCCTGTGGTCGGTTACAGGTACTATAAGAGCATCACTGACCACTACAGGTCATTTTTCTGTGATAAATGTAAATAAAAGTAACAACTAAATAAAAACAAATTTAGATTAAATAACTTAGAGCAAAACTCTCAACGCACCACGATGAGGAAGTGATTCTTCTTCGTCATCTGTGTCAGTTTCGTTAAAACTGCATTAATCTTTTATATAAATATAAATTCATAAAACGTTGATTAGTGATGTGTGAGACAACATGTTCAGCAAGACTGAACCTGTTAAATTACATTAGTTCATTTATAGAAAGAAAGAGCAAATTATTAAACTACTACAGTCGTGACAAACAAAAAGCAAAAGAAATCAAATGTTTTAATTACATCTGTAGCTCAGATCGGTGGAGAAATATAAATTTATATTTTATTTTATTATCATTTGTGTTTCTTTTCATGATGACCTCCTTTGACTGTACGTCCCTGGTCTGATCTCACACAACCTGTTTGACATTTTCAGACGTCAGGTAAAACAAAACAAGGTGAGATTTTACTTTTGTTTTTTTAGACGTTAATGTAAAATAGGGAAACAATTTTGTTCTGAACATGAGTTTTTTTTTTTTTTTTTTTTTAAGTTATTTAAGTTTTTAAGCTCACGATGAATCGTTAAAGTCAACGTTTGTATTTTATATAATCTCAATGATTTTGTGGCTGTGGCAGCTACAAAAAGTTGGAGGAAGTGGTCTCAACCTTGTGAAGTTACTGCTTTAAACATAAGTTAGAGCTCAGATGAAACTGTTTTTATTAGTTATTAGTTTATTTGTTAGTTTTATTATTTATTATTATTATTACTATTGGGATGATTTCTTGAGCAACACGTATAATAAAAAAAGCTCTTCACTGTGTCTACATATGACGCTTTGTGCTCGCTTTGTTGTCAGATATTGAAACTAGAGAGGTTACGGGCATAAACACTAAAAGCAGGAAATAGCCTTTATAATGGAAAATTTCTGTTCCTCTTTTTAGCTGAATGTGACGAGGATGACAGTAAAGATGAAACTTGTCTCCAAAATTACTTTTCTTCTGTACAATGAAACTTTTTCACTCCTTATTGTTATTAAATTGTTGTATAATAAAATTTCGTGGCACAGAAAAGTACGTGTTGGGTCTTTATCACAAGTTTTAAATCATAAATCTCCTTCATCTTCTCACAAATATAAAACTTTGGTCAGATTTGTTTCAGTTTTTGTGTTAAAGGTGTCAACGGTGGATATGTACTTGATTCTCTTTTCTTTTTGTCCCATAGATTCTCAGGAAAATTGTGACAGTTATGTGGTAACAGGATAGAGCTTCATGGTTCGTCTAAACTATAAACTGACAAACACAGACAGACTGATGTGGAGGTTTGAAGATAAAACGATCTTCAGTCGAAGACCAGAGGACGGTGGTGGTTTCTTTTTTCTTCCCGGAAATGCTGAAGCTCAGAAATATGAAATAACATCAGACAGGAACAGTTGAGTTTAGAGAAAATCCTCAGGTTCATCTGGACCCAAAGGTCAAAGTTAAACTAAGAAACTCTCCTCTACTGATTCACTACCTTCTTTCTCAGGCCTCTTTTATGATCAACCTGTGCAACAGTAAATTTAACTTTGTCATCTTCTATTATATTCATATATGGCACTTTATCCTCAGCGTCATGAGACACCTACTGTAGTAAAAAGCTGCTTCTCAGAAGCCGTGTGATCTAATACTGTAAACTCAGACGTTATTAAGAAATGGTTGGACAGAAGAGGATTATGGGGAAATGTTGTTACATTGTCAACATCAATACCACACGTTAAAACAGTGAGACCCAGAAACCCAATTCAATCTACAAATAATGAAGAAAAGCACAGCATGAACACACCAGTGTGGTTCGCCGTAACCACTGGGCCAACCAGGCGCTACCAGCTACCAGCTAATTATCACCGGCCCAATTTTGAAACTATGACTAGACCATAGTGAGGAGCCACAGTCTCATCAGTGTCTGAGAAACACTGTCTCCTCTGCTGTTTGTTAACTTGCTCAGCATTTGAGCAGCTGTTTTCTAGTGAGTCTCCGTGTCGCGGTCGCATCTCTCCAGGTCTCTGGTGTGTGAGTGAAGAAGAAGAAGCTCTGACTCGTTTGTGGAGAAGACGTTTGACACCACCTGTTGGTGTAGACCCCCGGGTCCCTGGACCCCGAACATAAGACGACCACAACGAAAAAATACTGACTTGCATTCAAGTCAGTGTGGTAATTAAAATCCTGAGGATGAGTTTGTAGTTTGTACACAAACATTAACAACAGTTTGTGTCGTGTTTTGTGTTTGTAGCAGTTTATAAAGTGAGATGACACCAGATTCAACCATTTCTTCTTCGATCAAGCTTCTTCTCTCCTGTTTATGTTTCTAAAGAGGAAAATAATTCACCAACTACAACTTTTAGTGACTGGTTTTGATGGAAAAACCACAAGCTGATGTTAATTTAAGATACATGTGGGTTTATATTCTGTATAAATGCACCCAAATAATGAAACAATTTTGTTCTTAACATGAGTTTTTTTTTAAAAGTTATTTAAGTTTTTAAGCTTATGAAGAATCGTTAGAGTCGATGTTTCAATTTTTTTATCTCAATAATTCAACTTTTTCATATTTTGTGGCTATGGCAACTAGAAAAAGTCAGTTTGAAAAAATTATTTTTTTATTGGGATGTTTTAATTATTTGAGCAACAGATGTAATAAGAAACTCTTCATTTTGTCTAAATGCGACATGCAGTGTGTTGCCTTATTCTGTGACACTGAAAGTAGCGACGGCCTCTTGAGTCACTTCCTTTATAAACACACACATGCACACACATAAAGGAGGTGATCTAACTTTACTCTGACAGGAAATAACCCCAATAATGGAAAACGGTTGTTCTCTTTAGTAGAATTTGCCGAGGATGACAGTGAAGATGGCAGTCGTCTACAGAATCACTCTTCTTGTCTTTGTTCTCATCGTCGCCTTCTTTGTCATTGCCTTTAACAGGTAATGTATAATTAAACAGTTACGCTCCTTATTGTTTTAAAACTGTAGTATATTATAATATGAATGTACAGAAAAGTAGATTTTAATTGTGATTGTTTTGGTTCTTCAGTAGCATTGATTGTCAAACTTACTCGTATTAAACATTTATTTACTTTTCAGAATAGATTCGTTTAAAACAATCATTAATTTCAGTCATCGGTCGTAATTTATTAATGTTGACTTTAATCAGGTTTTTTTTAAGTATAAATCTCACTTTTCTCTCCTCATAAATAGTGTTTATTGATCACTGAAAACAATGACATGTTTGTTTTACTGTTGAACTGAAAGAAACTGATCATCTTCTATTTCCTTATTATAAAATTAGTGCTGCACAAAAAGAGGCACATTTACAAACTGTCACTTTTTGACATTGAAATCGTCTTTTCAGTGAATCTAGTTATTAACGTATGTGTTTCTTCCCCTGATTTTTCTTCTGTAAGGATCATTTTCATTCCCCAACACAAAATTGGGACTAAGTATCAAGAGATTATTATTATAAGATGAAGATGATTCAGGTCTGATCCATCATCTGATCTTTGCATTTTCAGATGAGAACAGTCATCCTCTTCCTCCTCATCATCATCATCGTCATCATCAGCCTCCCATCGCTGAGACAACCACACAGTTAAAGTGGAAGTGAATGTCATTGAGCACACAGCGCACCACACATACAACAACATTACCTTCTTCTTTCTTTTTCTCTTCAGGAAGATCCTTAGACTTTCAGTGGAGCAGCTTCATCAAGTTTGTCATGTGAAGAAGCCAGTGTGATATAACTTGATGATCTGGATCAGAAATACTTTATTGATCCTGGGGAAAGTGAATAAAAGATAAACCTGTTTATAATATGGGTAGGTTTATAGTTGTGTATATAAATATAAATGTTTGTTTGTATGTGTATGTATATGTGTGTACCACTCGGTGGCATCAATCACAAACAAAACAAGGAAATAAAAAGTCATAAATAAATGATAATGCAACAGAAGGAGTCGTGGTTTCAGTCTGTCTAACAGGGGTTCCCTGTGCCCGACTGCAGTTCAGTTCAGTTCAGTTCAGTTCAGTTCGGTTCAGTTCAGTTCAGTTCAGTTCAGTTCAGTTCAGTTCAGTGTCTTTCGTTTTGATTTTCCTGTCGTCAGACTCTTCGTGACTCTTCCATCTCGTTCTAAATATGGTTTGCATTGTGCTTGTGTTGTTCATTGAAAGCAGCGAGAGTGTCTCGGATCACTTCCTTTAGAAACTATAAACATTGCAGATGCACAAACACATAAAGGAGGTGATCTAACTTCGACAGGAAATAACCTAGACACTGGAAAGCGGCTGTTCTTTTTAGATGAATTTGACAAGGATGATAGTGAAGATGGCAAAATTACTCAAAATTACTCTTCTTTTCTGCGTCTTTTCCTTCACAGGTAATTATAGTTAAACTCCCTATTGTTATTGAATTGTAGTATATTGTAATTTAGAAGCACAGAAAAGTAGATTTGATTATTAGTTTTAAAAAATTTAAAAACTTTGGTCATATTTTATGTGTTTTAATTTACAAATAAATTGCTCCAGATTGGCTGCATGAAAATCAATGTTAGCTCATTTTATGTAACTTATGGTATCAAAGGTGCATATGCGCTTGATTATTCATCGTAATTGATTCTCTTTTGCGTCTTTGTCTCAGATTGTCAGGAAGATTGTGACAGCTACGTGGTAACAGGAGGGAGATTCGTGGTTCCTCTGAACTACACTTTGAAAAAGAAAGATGAACTGATGTGGAAGTTTAAAGATAGATTGATTTTGTATCGAAAACCAAAGGGTGGTAGTTTTACGTTTCGTCCAGCGAGTGACATTTCTGAAAAAGGAGATCTGACGCTCAGAAATCTGAGGAAAAACCAGACAGGAACATACAAACCTGAGGTTGTTGGTAAAAATGGAAGAACAGTAACTGGTCTCAAGAGCACAAACGTGTGTGTGTTAGGTAGGTACACATCACATCTACTGATATGTTTTATTTTTCATTATATGACTCTACAATTAATATTTGATTTATGAATTATTCTGAACAGCGGTGGCATCCAACCTCAGGTGTTGCAACATGATTTGTGTCTGTTGTCTGGTTTCATGCACACTGAACTTGCTGACTGTTAATTCTTATGCATGGCGTCTGATTCTCCATCGTAATTTCTTCACTTTTCTTTCTCTGTCCTGTAGATTCTCGGGAAAATTGTGAAGTTTATGGCAAAACAGGAGCGGACTTCTTAGTTCCTCTAAACCATGAACTACAAATGAAAGACAGACTGTTATGGAAGTTCAACGATCAAGTAATCTTTCAGCGAAAATATAAGGATAATGGTAAAGTCACATATGGTCCAGGAAAGAAAAGCGATGTTGCTGAAAAAGGAGATCTGCTCCTCACAGCCCTGAGCAAAGACCGTGCAGGAAAATACGAACCGGAAGTTTTTGATGTCAATGGAAAGTCAGTAAAAGTTTTTAAGAGCACAACCGTGTGTGTGTTAGGTAGGTACACATCACATCTACTGATATGTTTTATTTTTCATTATATGACTCTACAATTAATATTTGATCCAATTAAATCTACTTCACTCAGACCCTGTCCTGAAACCAAATTTGAAGGCTGAATGTCAAAGTTCCAAAGTCAAATTTACCTGCTCTGTTGGTGATCAGGTGAGAACAAACACTCAACTGATGATTGTACGACCTGGTGGTAAACAGGTCTCACTGCTAAATGATAAAAATGACCAAATCATTTATTTAAAGTCTATAAATGCTCATGATCAGTCTCTAATTAATGAAATTTTCACCCAACAGCAGAACAAGGTTCTCATCAGAATCACATGGTTTCAGGACGACAAGTTGTTACCTCAGGAGAACGAGACTTCTCTGACACGAGCAGCCAGAGACGTGAAAGAAAGTTTATTCTCATGTAACGTTTCCAACCCTGTCAGTGTGAAGTCCAGTGACCCTGTTAAACAAACCTGTTATGGTGAGTGTTGATTGATCACAGAAGACAATGAGATGTTTGATTAATTCAGGTTCGATCTACTGTTGAACTGAAAGTAACCGATCATGTTAGTGCAGCACAAAAAGAGGCACATTTACAAACTGTCACTGTTTGACACTGAAATTGTCTTTTCAGTAAATCTAGTTATTAAAATACATGTTTCTTTCTCATCTTTCCTCCTTTAGAATCGTTTATACTCCCTGATGAAGACTTGGGACTTAATATCTGGATTTTCGTGGTCGGAGGTTTGTTTCTCTTCGTTTACATACGTCAGAATCTTTTTGACTGTAATTATTATTGACAAATATTATTATTATTCCCTCTTCATCAGGTGTTCTGGTGCTGATTGTCGTCATTGTTTGTTACGTGCTACAGAAACACGTGAGAGGTAAAAGTATTTGTTTGTTGTCACAGTTAAAAGTGACAGTCCAGAGAAACATGAACCCAGAGTCTGTTTCACCATGAAGACAAGTCAAACTCCACCTCAACAGATATTTTACGTTGGTTGAAGTAATATCAAGTTTGACCGTCTTTTGTTTTCACAACCAAATAGTTAACAATGAAAGTAAACGGGGCAGTCAGCCAAATGTATCTAAATTGTCATTTTTTAACCACTAATAAAGCTCAAAATATCACTTCACTTCAGCAGTAGCATGAATAGGGTCCCTACACATAAACTGAAGTACTGATAACTTAGTAAGTGAACCCAGAGTTTATTAAAAACACTGTTTTACAAGACTTACCCAACGTCTGGTTTATAACTGGTGATGAAGGTTGTTCCACATCAGCAGATTCATCATTTTCCTGAACATCGGCCTGTTGTTAAAAAAAAAAAAATACAAATCTGCTGATCAGGATATGTTAGATACGTTATAGTTTTAACAACGGTTTAATGCAGCTTCAGCCGTCAACAGATTATTATTATAAGATGAAGATGATTCAGGTCTGATCCAACATCTGATCTGTGCATTTTCAGATGGGGAGGAGGTTCGTTTGTGGTGGACCAACACTCAACAACAACAACATGAAAATGAATATTTTCACCAATATAATCATCCTCCTCCTCCTCCTCGTCTTCATCATCATCAGCCTCCCAGTCCTGGGAGAACTACACAGGTAGGAGGTTGAAGTGTGTGACAGTAGGAAACACAAGCAGCCAGACGATGAAACTAAAGTTGTTTTTGTTTCTTCTTCTCTTCAGGCTCCAGATCCATTTGTTGAAAATGTTTATGAGTTGCCTCTTCCTCTTTCTCAGCCTCAGGAACAAAGGTCCTGAGACTTTCATTGGAGCAGCTTCATCGAGTTCATCAAATAAAGATTCATATGAATTGAATCATCCATATTTTTAACCAGCTCTAATAGTTTTACTGTGATGTTTTAGAGAAACCACAACCTGATGACAACTTGATGATAAACATGTTTATAATATAGGTAAGTTTATAGTTTATAATGATCAATAAATCAGTAATATATTGATCTGTGTGACACAATCAGAAACGTCTATGAAATCCTCAGGTTCGTCTGGACCCTGAGGTCAGAGTTTAAAGGTCAGAGTGGCTACGTTAATAAAACCCTGAGGTCTGAACAGCAACATCATAAAAGTGATGAATCTTTGACAGTGAAGAGAACAGCTCAGTGTTAGAAACTGATTGTTTACATCTCTTGTGTCTGTAAACACACAACAGAAACTATAGAAACAAACATATGATTTGAAGGAAGTGACAGTTACATTAAAAATAGTTGAACTAGATATAATGTGATGGCGCCACCCTGTGGCCAGAGCATCACCGACCACTTCTTTCTCTTGGAACATGATGTCTTTTATTTCATCATCAAAACAGTTACAGGTTATTTTTCTGTGATAAACATAAATAAACTAAAAAAAAAACAGCTTTTAGCAGATGAATTAATCCAAAAACACATAAAATAATGACTGTTTTTTAACTTAAAGAGCGAAACTCCCAACACACCACAACGAGGAAGTAATTCTTCTGTTATTGGTACGAAGGCGATGATGATGAAGTGTTTTATCGTCTGTGAGAATTGAGCAACAAACTAAACTTCTAAAGAAACAACGTTGTGATGAGTCGGGAGAATGAATCCGTGTTGAGTTTCAGCAGTGAGCCAACATTCATCATCTTTGTGTCAGAGTGTCTTTAAAGCTGCAGTAATCTTTTATATAAATATTATAAACAGTTCGTAAAATGTGGATTAGTGACGTGTGAGAAGTTATGCAGTTATTTCTCCTCAGTATTTGTTCAAGAATAGAACAAACTGAACCCAAATACCCAAATATCAGGAAGTAACATGTTTACATCTTGATGTGATCTCTCACTAAACATTGTTTTTTTTTAAAGTGTTATCACATAAATAAAACTCAGAAGCTCTTCTGTATTGTCCGTTGTTTAACACGTTTTTAGAGGCCGTGCTGGTGTCTGAAGTTATCATTCACACCATTGTATGAGGTGATACAAAGCTGTTTAAACAAACCCAGAATAACTTTGTGTGAGATCACATTAAACTGAATAATCAGTCTCAGTGGGCAGATAAGTTCACATGTAGCAGCTTCTCTACTTGCTTTGCAACTCTGGGCCTTAGAGATAATTAAAGTAAAGGATATTTACTGTCAGGATCCTGGAGGATGAGGACTCAAGCTGGTCCAGAATCTGTAGTTTGAGCTGTTGACAGATTTAGTTGTTAGAGGTTATAGAGTTCGGTTGTCGTCGGACTGAAAACTTTCTGTTTCACATTATTACCCAAAGTAAAATCAAAAACAGGCTTTAATATAATTAAATTCATGAGGATGTGTTTGTATGCTCCATGCACACAAACATTAACGTTGTAAATAAAACGTTTGTGTTTGTTGCAGTTTATGAAGTGAAATTCAACCACAGGAGACACAAGTTCAACTACCTAAATATGACACTGAAAGAATAAAACTGGATGTGAGGATGTGATTTTTTAATAGATTTCAACCAGAGTCACCTCAAACATACAACACCTACAACAGCACATTAAACCAAAAGAGAGTTCATATCATTTTCATTTCCCACTTCCTCTTCCAGGTTTCTTTCACTTTGAAACTTTAATGGTTTAAAATTCAAGTCCCAACAAGATGCAGACGAGAGAGTTTCTGATTTAATTGCTCTGTAATATTCTTTACCTTGTCAACGTGACATAAAACAGCAGCTGTGGATTCATCCACAGCTGAAAATAGTCCCTAAAGACTGTGATTCGTGCTCGTTTTATGACGTAGCTTTTGTCACAAATCTTCTGCCCTCGGTTGTTGTTGTTGTTATTTTTTAAGAATGAGTAAAAACGTCTTTTTTTAATGTATTTCTGAAGATGTCGTCTCGTTCAGGTCAGACCCAGTTGACCCGTGGAGACGACATCATGAGACGTTCACCACAGAAACTCCTGGTTTTGAGGCTGAAACGTGCGGGCAGATGTTGGGTCGTGGGATTTAACCAGTGAACTCTTTTTGCTCCATTACATTTAGTTTTTTAAGTTTTTTTTTTAGACATATCCTCTTTGATCATGCTTTTTCTCTTCTGTTTATGTTTCTAAAGATGATTTTAAAATGATTAAATAACTTTAACTTTTAGCGACTGGTTTTGATGGAAAACCACAAGCTGTTGATAATCTAAGTACATGTGGGTTTATATTTCCTGTCTTTATTTTTTGGTACATTTGCAACACTTTCTCTATTAACGATGGACGGTGAAGACATGTGACGTCCAGTAAAACTAATAAACAAACAGGTGAGATGTTTACTTTGTTTTTTTTTTTTTGATTAATGTTAATGTAAAATAGTGAAACAAATGAGGATATTTATCAAGTTTTTAAACTCATGAGGAATTGATAAAGTCAACTTTTGTTTGTTTTTCAAATCTCAATTCAACTTTATTTTCTTTTTTCATATTTTGTGGCTGTGGTGACTAGAAACAGTCAGTTTATGATGAAGGAAGTGGTCTCAACCTCATGAAGTTGATGCTTTAAACACACGTTGACCCTCAGATGAAACTGATCTGAACTGAACTTTTTTAAATGGGACGTTGTTTTAATTATTTTAGCAACAGATATAATAAGAAACGCTCCTCACTGTGCCTAAATATGGCATGCAGTGTGTTGCTTTGTACTATGACATTGAAAGTAGCGAGGGCCTCTTGGATCACTTCCTTTAGAAACCATAAACACGCACATGCACACACATAAAGGAGGTGATCTAACTTCGCTCTGACAGGAAATAACCTCGATAATGGAAAGCGGTTGTTCTTCTTTTTAGCAGAACATGACGAGGACGACAGTGAAGATGGCACTCGTCTCTAAAATTACCCTTCTTCTCTTTGTCTTCTACTTCGTCTCCTTCACAGGTAAAAAAAAAAACAATTAATTGTTTACACTCCTTAAATTATAAACTCCAGTAAATTGAAATTTGGAAGTAGAGAAAAGTAGATTTAATTATGACTTTTGGTTCTTGAGTAGCGTCGAAAATCAAACGTACTTTCTCTACTTACTTTTTTTTTTTAAAAAAGAATAGATTCGTTTAAAACAATCATGTTTTTGGTGTTTTTTTTTACATTTTCTTCATATTTTCTGTTTTACTTTTGATGTTTTTGAACATGTTTCCTTTTCATTTGTTCTGTTTAAGGAACAAAAAAAAAACTTAACAAAAAAACTGAAACATGTAAAAACTATAAACTAAAGAAAATCGATCCTTTAATAGACTAGATCATTAAACAAATGTTGTTTCTAAATGAGTAAAAACTGTTTATTATAAAGGAGATGTAGCTCCAGTTCCTGTCAGCGGCAGGAATCAGGTTCAGTTCTCTCTGAAGTAGTGAAACTACGTCTATAAAGTAAAATAAACTGACCTGTGTTTATACTTTAATCTCAATTCTATATTTATTCCTTTAAGTTTTTTTTTTTAGTAACAATGTGTGATGTGATTTTTTTTTTCTTTTCAAATGAAACCTCTGCCGCACATATATCTTTGTTAAAAAAAGAAAAATCATCTTTGCGCTTTAGCTTCAACAGAAACGCTGTTGATGTGGTCTGAACGTTGGTCTGACATGAGGATGAACAGGAAGCCAAACCCCCTCGGGTCCGATGACCTACACAGACTGCTGCTTCACAACTAAATGATTTCAGCAGTGGAAATTTTATATCTGTTTTAATAAACGGTAAACATTTATACACAAACACGTTGACTTAATTAGGTTTTTTTTTTCAATTCAAAACCTCACTTTTCTCTCCTAACATATATATATATATATATATATAAAACAGATGAAAGTTTAAAATGATTTCGTTTGTTGATCAAACACTTTGATTTTTCCAGTTTCCTGAAGCTAAAAAGGTGTCAAATGTGGTAAAGGTTCGTCTGTTTCCTTCAAAATGTTGTAAAACAAAAAAAAATGTTAAAGAACTGTGAGTTCTGCCTCAAGACGTTTCCAAATCATAGAAAGCAGATACAGTTTCTGTGACTCAGTTGGTCTTAACATGTATTTATCTTTGATTACAGCTCTGACATGTTCTTCTTCCTGTTTTTAAACTGAAAACTTCATCATTAAAGTCAGAGACGTCCGTGTTCACGACTTTGTCCTGGACTCAGTTGTCTCATTTTTAAATGTTTTGATACTCGGCCACAAAGACACAGAAACACTTTATATGAAGATAATAAGATGTTTAAGTCGCATATAATAAACCTTAAATCATAGATCTTTGAAAACTAAAGTTTAGCTGAAGTGTCAAACTGCAGATCATCATGAATTGTGTAATTTGACTTCCTCTCAGTTAAAGGTCACATCTTGAAGAAAACTTATAAAAGTCTTGTCAAGTCTTCAGCTCAGTTCAGATACCGTTGGTTGTTTATTTCCATTATCATCACACTGCTTTTATTGTTTGTTTTTTAATCAACATCAAAAATAAATGAATCACACCGCGTCTGTCTCGTGTCGAGTAGAGTTAATGACTGGACACTGACAAGGTTTGTGTGGTTACCAGTTACCAGTCATTAACTTTAACATTAGTTTTGTTCCAAAGAAGAATCACCATGATATGGAAAAATATTCTATTCTGTATCCTGAGTTGATGACTCACATGACCGTTAATTTCCTGTGGTGAAACTTCACAGAAAATGAAACTTGTTTTTTTGGTTAATAATTGGCTGCATGGTGATGGAGGTCGCCTGCTCACAGAGATTTCATGTGGGAATGTTTTTA
Source organism: Polydactylus sextarius (assembly GCA_016801845.1). Taxonomy (NCBI): domain Eukaryota; kingdom Metazoa; phylum Chordata; class Actinopteri; family Polynemidae; genus Polydactylus; species Polydactylus sextarius. Next base: position 9,834,147 of record CM028925.1, read on the forward strand.
GTTCTTCGTGACTTTTCAGCAAACTGTGGTCTGAACAGCGGTGGCATCCAACCTCAGGTGTTGCAACATGATTTGTGTCTGTTGTCTGGTTTCATGCACACTGAACTTGCTGACTGTTAATTCTTATGCATGGCGTCTGATTCTCCATCGTAATTTCTTCACTTTTCTTTCTCTGTCCTGTAGATTCTCGGGAAAATTGTGACATTTACGGCAAAACAGGAGCGGACTTCTTAGTTCCTCTAAACCATGAACTACAAATGAAAGACAGACTGTTATGGAAGTTCAACGGTCAAGTAATCTTTCTGCGAAGATATAAGGGTAATGGTAATGTCACGTATGGTCCAGGAAAGAAAAGCGATGTTGCTGAAAAAGGAGATCTGCTCCTCACAGCCCTGAGCAAAGGCCATGCAGGAAAATACGAACCGGAAGTTTTTGATGTCAATGGAAAGTCAGTAAAAGTTTTTAATAGCACAACCGTGTGTGTGTTAGGTAGGTACACATCACATCTACTGATATGTTTTATTTTTCATTATATGACTCTACAATTAATATTTGATCCAATTAAATCTACTTCACTCAGACCCTGTCCTGAAACCAAATTTGAAGGCTGAATGTCAAAGTTCCAAAGTCAAATTTACCTGCTCTGTTGGTGATCAGGTGAGAACAAACACTCAACTGATGATTGTACGACCTGGTGGTAAACAGGTCTCACTGCTAAATGATAAAAATGACCAAATCATTTATTTAAAGTCTATAAATGCTCATGATCAGTCTCTAATGATATTTTCACCCAGAAACAGCAGAACAAGGATCTCAAAATCACATGGTTTCAGGACAACAAGAGGTTAACTCATCTGGACAACAAGATTTCTGTGACACTAGTAGCCAAAGACATAGAAACAAGTTTACTCTCATGTAACGTTTCCAACCCTGTCAGTGTCGAGTCCAGTGACCCTGTTAAACAAACCTGTTATGGTGAGTGTTGATTGATCACAGAAGACAATGAGATGTTTGATTAGTTGAGGTTTGATCTACTGTTAAACTGAAAGAAACCGATCATGTTCTATTTCCTTGTTATAAAACTAAATTTACAAGCTGTCACTTTTTGACATTGAAATAAAATGTGTTTCTTTCCATGATTTTTCTTCTTTAAGAATCATCCAAATTCCCCGAAAAAATATTGGGACTGAGTATCTGGATTTTCGTGGGTGGAGGAGGAGGTTTGTTTGCTTCGTTTACATACGTTAGATTCTCTTTGGTGTTAAGATGAAATCCTGTTAAAGTCAGTGGAATTACACTGGATTGGAATTAGTTAATTAACAAATAATAATATTAATAATTATTGTCATCACTTTTCATCAGGTATTGTTCTGGTGCTGATAATCATCGTCATTGTTTGTTGCGTGCAAGCGAGGCGGAAAAGACGTATGAATATGAAAGGTAAAGTGTTTGTTTGTTTGTTAAAGTGTTTGTTTGTTTGTAGTATTGTAGGTCAGATTATTAAAAAAAAAGTGAAAAATAAGCGACATTTCTCTGGAGTTCTCAGAGGGTCAGTGTTCAGATCCTCCTTGTTTATTTGTATTCATTGTTTTTTGATTTTAAATGTGAAAGAGTACGTGAAGTTAGACAATTATTAATTATCTTAATAACTACACTGATAACATCAGAGCGAGGGGGTGGTGGTGGCGGTGGTGGGGGGAGGGGGTGGTGGTGGGGGGGCTGCAGATTCTTCACTGTAAAATCCCCCATGTTGATTGCAGAGGAGCTGCAAGTGTCTTATGCTGTTACACAGAAGAGGTGATGCACGGTGCAACACTGATGCACACGCAGCACCGACGCTGACGTGTCACCAGAAAGGAAACATCAGTGTCTGAAACCTGCAGAGCAACTTTGTGGAAATAAAACTCTGAGGATAGATGAAGCTTTTTTTTTTTTTTTTTTGACCACAGTCACCGACCAGCAACAAACATTTTTATCAAATGTTACACAACAGTTGTTTTGATTGTGTCGTGTAGCAGCTACCGATGCAAATGTCCTACAGTTAGATGACAAATGTGTTAAAATATGTTGTAGGTGAGAAAAAAAAAAAGTGATCTGCAGCAGGAACGGCTGATTTAACAGGTGTCATATCTCCAACGTGTGACGTTTTAACCTGAGGTCACATTTAATCTTTTAATGATGAATAATACTTCAACAACTAAATGTCAGTTATATCAGTTGTTGAGCTTTGAATCAAGTTTTGGGGCATTTTTAACCAAAGATCTTAAAAGGGAGTTGATAGTTGGGTCAGAAGGAGATGTGGTCTGGTTCTTAACATCTGCAGATTATAATGTTTACAACAGTTTAACGTCGCCTCTGTCGTAAAAATGAAGATGATTTATCATCTGATCTGCGCTTTTTCAGATGAGGAGGAGCTTCGTTTGGGATGGACTGCCACTCAGCAACAACAACAACAACAACACCATCAACATCGTCAGCAGCATAATCATTCTCATAATCCTCCTCATCCTCATCACCACCACCACCAGCACCAGCACCAGCAGCCTCAGCCGGCCGGACACACCGGTCCTCGTCAGCCTCGCTCCAAACAGCTGCGTCCCAAAGCCCCCGAGCCCCCGAGCGGTCATCCCCAGCCCAGCCCCCGGAAGACGGCACAGGTGGGAGGTTAAAGTGTGTAAAGGAAGGAAACACAAGTAGCAAAACCATGAAACTAAAGTTTATTTATTCTTCTTTCTCTTCAGCTTCCCAATCCACCAGTTAATGGTGACGGTGAGGTGCCTCCTCCTCTTCCTCAGCCCAGAAAGAAAGGTCCCAAAACACCGAGAGCGTAGCGTGGCGTGACGGCGTGACATGATGGCGTGATGTGACGTGACGGTGTGACGTGACATGACGATGTGATGTGACGTGACACGATGTGAGAACGTGATGTGAGAATGTGACGTGACGATGTAATGTGACGTGACACGATGTGAGAACGTGATGTGAGAATGTGATGTGACGTGACTTGACGTGACATGATGTGATGTGAGAACGTGACGTGACGTGACTAGATGTGACGTGACTTGACGTGATGCCATGATGAGACGTGAAAAACTCTGTTTTGTTTTACTGATAAACATGCTAACATCATCAGGATCAAACTATTTTTATCTCTAATATAAATTGAAACTATACATTTTTATGTTTTTAGTTTGAGTAAGATACTGAGTAATATTTGTTTGTTTGTTTGTTTAGTTTAGTATACTATCATTTTGTTTCTTTATCAGAAGTGATTGTTTTATTTCTCCACTTTTGTTTTTTTTTTCTTCTCTGTACTAATATTTTAAAATAATGAGAATCAGGCTGATGATCAAA